>JAFFST010001039.1:0-17461 GCA_022414735.1 Noturus placidus | reverse complement strand
TTGAGGCCTGAAATGTGGCAAAAGGTCGAACAGTTCAAGGGGGCCGAATATTTTCGCAAGGCACTGTATGTGTTATAAGCGTACTGCATTTTAGTGATATGCATTATAAGAATGACATCAAGCAAAATGGAGTCAAGCAGATAAGATTAGAAAGAGATTTGTGAACCGATCTAAACCATTTTTCTAATAATTTCTGAGAAATTTGTATAGTTGCTAGAGGACAAGAGTTGTATGCCATCAAAAAACCAAAAGATGTGATTACTTAGCCTAGTGATACATCACATAAGTAATAAGTGATAAGTAATCACATCTCTAGGTTTTTTGTATTTAGGGAGAACAAGATTGAACCAAGAACTTTCACATGGGAAACTCTTTTAAAGCTGTGTGGTGATGAAACTAAGCATCTTCATTCAATATTGCAATACTGATCCTGTAGATATGATGAAGTCCAGGTCAGAGAATAACTCTGAATGAGGTAGGACAAACTCTTCAGAATAGAGGGGAAATGACTCTGCAGACTCTTGCCTTATGTTCACACTGAAATCCATGGGAAGGACATAGCAAGTGTTCTGGGGTGAAGAACTAGGTTGGTGTATGGGTGTGTGGTCCTGAACCATAGTATATAGCTGTGACACAGGACATTTGAGCAAAGAATTGCAAGAACATGAGTTATGAATTTGATCCATGCTACAACAGAAAGTCAGTAAAATGACTCACATCAAAGAACTCTGTGGGATTATAAACCAAGCACCAACATTCTGAATATTCAGTACCAGCATGTAAGTTTTCAGTAATCAAGGCTGGAAATTGTTAAAGCTTGTATGAATATTTGTGTTTCAGGCAAGAATCTGCAGAATTTGGTAGTTAATGGAACATGACCAGACAAATCTGAGGGGACTCCATTAATCAAAGGATAAATCCGAGACATTAGCCAGTATCTTATACTGTCTTGCCTGCATTGCATGTTTTTTGGATAGAATTGACATTCAATAAAAATATGTAATAGCAAAATGCTCTAGAACTGTAAAGCAGCATTTATGTGGCATGTTATTTGGCTTTATTTGAAGGCATTGAGCCATCTCTACTTCATTCTGTCTTCCTCTTCCTCTCTGTGTTTTTCTCATAATGTAATATCTCAGTGTACAGTAATACCAACAGTGTATGTATAATAACAAAGTTGCTGGTAAAACTAATCATGTGTATGAATTGTCCAGCTCTAAAACTGTTCATCACACACAGTGACAGAACCACACACACACATGCACACACGCCTGCACACACACACACACACACACACACACACACAAACACACACACACAATTGGCGTTGGAAATGTGTTGCCAACATTTGTTCCCCTGTCTCTAACAGCATTGTTTCCACTTGGGCAACCGCTGTGCTGCATTTGGTTGTCTTATGTGGTAAATCTGCAGTGAGTACACATTGAAAATGCAGGTTGAGAATTCTCATTTTCTTGTTCGATCACTGCTGTTTCACTGTTTCCCCTTATTATATCTATAGTGTTGTGGACTAGAAAATAGAAAGCGGCCTTGAGATCTGGATATGTGTACAGTATCACTGAATATGTATGAATAAATCAATTGGTCAATGTCAGCTGGTTTATTTATCACTAAATTTCTGTTTACATCACAGCTATACTCCTTGGTCTTACCCATTGTTATGAAGGACTAAGAGAATTTGGCCTATGTGTTACCTCATATTTATACCTCTGTGAAACAGAGGGTGCCAATAATTGTTGCACACCTATATTTAAATATTTTTTTAATAAACCTGTGTTATGTTTGTAATTGTTTGATATCTCCATGAGAGAAAAGTATTTGTGATTTTTTTTTTTTAAACAAAAGATCAAAAGACAAAATTTCAAAGCCTTCTTTGCTCATGTGTCCAGTGTCACGTAATCCACGGAATGGAGTTTAGGATGGATACAAAGGCAGTTAAAGACTTTTATTTGAGAGAGGCAGGCCGACAAATCCAAATCATGAGACAAGAGCCTGATCAAAAACAGGCAATGGTTCAGGCGATCTGCAAACAGGCAAGAATCGAGAATGAGAAACAAGATCAAAATACATGAATCAAAATGAGCAACAGAGTACGAATGCTTGGTATGCTGATAACACTCAATAATTCACAAAGTCATGGTGTTCAAAAAGTCTTATATACAGTAGCATGGAGTTAGTGTGAGATTGACAACAGGTGTGAGTCATTAGAATTCCAGAGAAGGTGAATGTGACTGTGACTTCACAGTCCCTCAGATTCAAATGCAGGAATTGTCTGACAAGTAGCAG
Source organism: Noturus placidus (assembly GCA_022414735.1). Taxonomy (NCBI): domain Eukaryota; kingdom Metazoa; phylum Chordata; class Actinopteri; order Siluriformes; family Ictaluridae; genus Noturus; species Noturus placidus. The sequence continues at coordinate 15,157 of JAFFST010001039.1, read as the reverse complement.
GTTCCTCAAGGAGACTAGGAGCAGACATAAGACTGGAGCTGGTTCACTGGGGTCATCAGTCTCCAACATGAGCACAACTTGTTTGGTCATGACGTCTGCTTCAGGCATGAAGCAGACGTCCATGTCAGAGGTCTGACATTTGGCCATGTCAGAGGTTGCCTGTCGAACTCTAACAAGAACTTGTTTTGGGAGGCCGCCTCTTCGACCTCAGACAGGAACTTGGAGTGAGAGGCCATCTCTTCTCTTGTTGATGCCTGACAGGAACGTGTCTTGGGAGGCTATCTCTTCGGACAGGAACTTGTCGTGAGGGGCAGTCTCTTCGACCTCGGATGGAAACTTGGCTTGAGAGGCCCTCTTTTTGAGCTCGGACGGGAACTTGGCGTGAGAGATCATGTCTTTGACCTCAGACAGAAACTTGGCTTGTGAGGTTGTTTCTTCAACCTCAGACATGAGCTACGTTTGGCAGGCCGTCTCTTCAACCTCAGACAGGAACATGGCTTGGGAGGCCATCTCTTCAACCTTAGACAGGAACATGGCTTGGGAAGCAGTCTCTTCAACCTCAGACAGGAACATGGCTTGGGAAGCTGTCTTGTCGAATTGGACAGGAACATGGCCCGGGAGGCCATTTCATCGACCTCAGACATGAACTTGGCTTGGTAGGATGTGTCTTCAACCTCAGACAGGAGCTTGGCTTGATAGGTCGTCTCTTCGACCTTGGACAGGACCATGGCGTGGGAAGTCACCTCATTGACCTTGGATGGGAGCATGACTTTGCAGGTTGCCTCGTTGACCTCGGACTGAAACATAGTTTGGAGGGTCACCTCATTGACCTCTAGCAGGAACCTTGACTTTATGCTGGAGCTCTGGAGATGAGACCTCCTCCTGGGTCTCCTGCTCGAGCTCTGGGGATGAGACCACCTTGTGGGTCTTATGTTGAAGCTGTGCAGGTGAGACCACCTGGTGGGTCTCCTGCTGGAGCACTGGGGAGGAGGTCACCACTTTGACCTCCAACTGGGGATCTGGAGTTGAGGTTGCCATGTTGACCTCCAACTGGAGCTTGGCTCAAATATGCAATGGGCAGTCAAAGTGAAAATACTCAGGGTAGCCTAAAAATCCATCGTATGGCTCTGGGGGATCCGTGGCTACCCACTGAGCAAGCTTAATATTGTTGAGTCTCAGTAGGGTGTTCCTTACTATCTTGGCATGATGTCTCCTCCGTATTCCTGCTGGATCCATGGTTAGGCGAAGTATTCTGTCATGTAATCCACATAATTGAGGTTAGGAAAGATACAAATGCAGTTAAAGACTTTCATTTGAGAGAGGGAGGCAGACAAATCCAAATCATGAGACAAGAGCGTGGTCAAAAACAGGGTCAGGTGACCTGCAAATAAGCATCAACGAGACCAGGCAAGAATTGAAAACAGGAAACTAGAAACAAGACCAAAGTACATCAAAATGAAAAACAGGTTACGAACACTTGGTATGGTGATAACACTCAATACGTCACAAAGTCATGGAGTTCAAAACGTCTCTTATATGGAGTGGAGTGAGTGTGAGATTGGCAACAGGTGTGTGTGATTAGAATTCCGGAGAAGGTGAAAGTGTGTGTGTGGGAAGTGTAGTCCATGGTTTCTATGTTTTAGGTCGCAGTGCAAGATGAGAAATGTAGTCACTGGTTTGCTGTGATATTTACATTAACAATTATCCACTTAGCAGACGCTTTTATCCAAAGCGACTTACAAATGAGAGATACAAGCAAAGTGTTATCAAGCAGAGAACAATACAAGTAATGCTACTATACAAGATCTATTAATTGAGTACTAGAAGAAGCAAAGTGCGCAGAGTAGAGGTGCAAGTGCCTTTTTTTTATGAGTTGTTTAGGTGTTGATGGAGGAGGTGGGTCTTTAGCTGTTTCTTGAAGATAGTGAGTGAATCTGCAGTCCTGATTGAAGTTGGAATGTGATATGACACACACACACACTGATTCACTAATTCAAACATCTTCCGATTCATTCCGTAGGCATCCAATAGGCGCTTATCTTGCTTTACTCTTAAAACAAATGTAAACTGTTTACAAGTAATATTTTGTCTCTGTGCCCCTTTTATATTGTGGTCACACAAGCCAACTATAACAGCAGTAACAACATCACTAAAACAATGTTAAGAGTGGGTGTGGTGAGGATTGGTGGCATCATGTTGAAAAGTTCAGTAAATTTGATGTCACATTTTTTTTTTTTTGTTACAAATTCTAATGATTAGGTGTGATTTCACTGGATTTGATACAGACAGCTATGCTCAATAACCATGCCTAACCATTCATAACATTCCATATATGTTGGCTTGTTTGAATATTCTTGGATTTAAAATTACAATTACATGGCCAGCAGGGTGTCTGAGGATGGATATACAGCATGTCTGGCTTCTTTTTTTTTTTGCAGTCTCCTGAGACATTCTGTCTCTCCCACTGATTCCAACATAATGTCAGACAGCAAACCTTCATTTGAAGTTTCTGCTGCATAACAGAATGGAAAACTGAGGAAAAAAAGAGCTGAGAAGGGAGAAGATGGTTTCTGAAATGTATTTTTGGAGGCACCTGTATTCAAAAGTGCATTTCATCCAAGCTTCAAGGGTTCTTATAAGTGTATATCTGCTCCCTTCAAAGCTCCTGCTTAGCTTTAACAATGACTGACTGGAATCAGGTCCAAGATTAGAGGCACTGTGAATGTGGTATTGAAAAGGAGTATAATGATAATTATACACCATGTACTCATTTAAAGTAGATGAAAACAAATCTGTGTTTAATGCTGGTACTACTAGCCCTAACATTTTTGCACATAACTTTAAAAATACACAAAGACTCATCCACCATTCTCTTTTAAGTCATTTTCATGTTAGCTGCTAGACACGTTATTTGAATTGTTAATTATAATTCACATGAGAGTGCTTATGTAATATTCATATAAATTCTCCTTAATAAGGTAAAATGTCTGTTCAGTAATTTTTGGATTGAAATGTTGGATTGAATAGATCATCTGTTTTAAATGAAAACAAATGCATATACAGTTTTTGTTTTAAACTTGCTAAAAGGGTTCACAAGGCAAATTGAATATGAAGCTTGTGGGACAAAGACCAAACTGGCAGTGTTTGCAAAGTTAATTTATTTTTTAAATCTGTTTAGACCATGCTTACTTTGGGTTTGGGGCACGCGGTGGCTTAGGGGTTAGCACGTTCACCTCACACCTCCAGGGTCTGGGGTTCGAGTCCCGCCAGGGCCATGTGTGTGCGGAGTTTGCATGTTCTCCCCGTGCGTCAGGGGTTTCTGCCGGGTACTCTGGTTTCCTCCCCCAGTCCAAAGACATGCATGGTAGGTTGATTGCCGTGTCCAAAGTATCTGTCGTGTATGAGTATGGGTGTGTGAGTATGTATACCTAGCCATGTGACTGGCTGCAGCTACACGCCGGTCCAAAGCCCGGATAAATGGGGAGGGGTGGGAAAAGCAATGGCAAACTACCCCACTACTTCTACCAAAATGCTTTGTGGATCACATCGATGAAATACATGGGGAGTGTTGACCCATTAACTGACCAAAGGTCGGTCTCGACTAATAGGTGAGAGAGACTTTGGGTTTATATTTGAATACAGATACTGATATTTAGTGCTCGAAATAGTTACACCTAGAGATAATAGCATTGTGTTGTGATTTTAGTCATTTCTCTTTCATCTTTCATCAAACACTATACTGAAAATATACTGTGCAATTCAAGTCATTGGGTGTTGAAAAGATAGAAAATGTAGGAAGGGAAACTATTTCCAAGCTCCCACTACACACATGCGTACTCGACACACACACACACACACACACCCTAAAAATCATTCCCGTGTATTACAAAAAATATGTTCCTCTTAAACATGCCCAAATGCAGCCTGAATGTGTGCACTGGAATAAATTAGGCATCAAGACCTGTTCCTCAGGCACCAAAACCACACACACCAGGGACTGGCAGCTGTGGTTCCCCATCTGGACTGCAAACACACATGCTCACAAATTCACCAGAATGGAAGACAAAACATTCTGTTCTGCATAGAAAAAAGAAGATTTAGGAGGGACTGTGTGCATGTGACATCTAATTGCTGGAGGTTATATCAGCAGTGAGAATTTGAAGAGATGATTGAGTATGATGTGCAGACTTATTGTACAGTAAATCCGGAAAGTATTCACAGCATTTCACTTTTCCCACATTTTATTATGTTACAGCCTTTGCCAGTATGGATTTAATTCATTACTTTCCTCAAGATCCCAATGAGCACAGTGGACTCAATCATTGGTAAATGGAAGAAGTCTGGAACCAGCAGGACTCTTCCTAGAGCTAAGGGATGGGGGAGAAGGGCCTTAGTCAGGGAAGTGACCAAAAACACGATGATCACTCTAACAGAGCTCCAGCTCGTGTCTGTGTAGAGAGGAGAAGATTCCAGAAGAACAACCATCTCTGCAGCACTCCACCAATCAAGCCTGTATGGTAGAGTGGCCAGATGGAAGCCATTCCCCAGTAAATGGCACATTACAGCCTGCCTGGAGTTTACCAAAAGGACTCTGAGACCAAAGATTGAAAAAAGATTGAACTCTTCGGCCTGAATGGAAAGCGTCATGTCTGGAGGAAACCAGGCACCACTCATCACCTGGCCAATACCATCCCTACAGTGAAGCATGGTGGTGGCAACATCATTCTGTGGGGATGTTTTTCAGCGGCAGGAACTGGTAGACTTGTCAGGATCGAGGAAAAGATGAATGCAGCAATGTACAGAGACATCCTTGATGAAAACATGCTCCAGAGCACTCTGGACCTCAGACTGGGGCGAAGGTTCATCTTCCAACAGAACAACGACCTAAAGCACACAGCCAAAATAACAAAGGAGTGACTACAGGACAACTCTGTGAATATCTTTGAGTGGCCCAGCCAGAGCCCAGACTTGAACCCAATTGAACATCTCTGGAGAGATCTGAAAATGTCTGTGTACCGATGCTCCCCATCTAACCTGATGTAGCTTCAGAAGTCCTGCAAAGAAGAATGGGAGAAACTGCCGAAAAATAGGTGTGCCAAGCTTGTAGCATTATACTCACAGAGACTTGAGGCTGTTATTGGTGCCAAAGGTGCTTCAACAAAGTATAGAGGAAAGGCTGTGAATACTTACATAAATGTGCTTCATTGTTTTTTATTTTTAATAAATTTGCAAACATTTCAAACAAACGTCTTTCACGTTGTCATTATGGGGTATTGTTTGTAGAATTTTGAGGAAAATAATGAATATAATCCATTTTGGAATAAGGCTGTAACATAACAAAATGTGGGAAAAGTGAAGCGCTGTGAATACTTTCTGGATACACTGTATATTAACTATTTATTTAGGCCTAAATGTTAATTACTAATGCTGTGTGAGCTCATAGTTCATTTTTTGTAGTTCTGAAGTTGGGCATGACACTGTATTTTAAATTTCTCATAATTTAGAACTCCAGGATTTCATCTTAGAATGGCATCTATATCTATAGTAACAAGGACACATTATAATTCCTTAACCATTTTTTAATTAGTTCATTGAGCTCAGATATGAATAACATGTCCTTGTTTTTTCCTATTAATAAATAGACTTTGTGTAATATACCATCATTTCGTCTTTGTTGTGCACACATTGCCAAATTTCATCCTATTATATTTCATTTTACACAGAGCTTGGTGCATTCATAGTACTTCAAAGAGATGGAGTGAAATATTTCAAAGGCTTTGAACTTTGACAGCTAACAGAAGAAAAATGAAAAAAAAAAAAAAAGGTGTGTGAAATTTATGATTATTTATGAGACTCTGCCTAATTATAATGGAACAATATTATAAATATTGTTTATGTTTATAGGGGAGAGTGTTTTTTTTTTTGCAAATGAAGAGTTTTGTCAAGAAATGGGGTCTGTTTCTCCTGCAGTTCTTTGTATAAGTATATGTATATGTGCATATATTACTGGATTATTGTAATAAATCTTCACTTTAAATGTAACGATTAAACACTTTTCATAGTGTAGTGTTCCATTGAAATCAGATATATACTAACCGGCCCCTTTATTGGGAACACACGCATGTGTGTACACCTATTCATTCATGCATTTATCCAATCAGCCATGTGGCAACAGTGCAGTGTATAACATCATGAAGATACAGATACATTTTGGTTAATGTACAAATTAAACAAAATAGGGAATATATGTGATATCAGTGACTGTGGCATGATTGTTGGTGCCACAGAATGTTAAACAAAAACATCCAATGAGCAGCAGTTCTGTGGGTGGAAATGCCTTATTGATGAGAGAGATCAGAGGAGAATGGCTAGACTAGTTTGAGCTCACAAGAAAGCTATGATATCTCAAATATCCACTCTTAACAATCACAGTGATCAGAAAAGCGTCTCTGAACACACAACTCTTCGAGCAAAGTGGATGAGCTACAACAAAAGAAAACCACACCAGGTTCCAGTCCTGTTGGCCAAGAACAGGAATTTGAGGCTCACCACAACTGGACAGATGAAGATTGGAAGACTTGGAAATGTCTAGAGCTTGGAGTAAACTGATGTAAAAGTGTTTGATGTTGATGAAGCAGAATTCATTCTGTCAACTGGTGATTATGGGTAAGAAACATATGCATGCAACTGTGGGTACACTCACTGGCATAACTTAATGCTTAGTGTGACTTCTCTCAGGGCTTTATTGTTTTCCTCTGGGACAACACAAGCTTACACAGTGCAGCTGTCAGTACTGCCAGCTCCTATAAATCCAAGTCATCCTTTTTTTCTACATATTCTGCATTCACCAATTTCAAAGAATTTTCTTATAATAACAGAGAAGATTCCTTTTCACTGACAATATCATGTGTATGTAGTTAAACTAAACAAATAAATAAACCATTTCTGCAAAGGAAAACTCTACTCTCAAACAAACAGAAATTGATTTTCTCACAAATGCATTGGCTTGATTTTCTCTAAAAAAAAATTGTAGGCTTGATGTTCTCACAAATGTGTTGGCTTGATTTTTTCACAAATGCGTCAGTGCAGATTTTCTCACAAATGCAGCTAAGCAACATCCTCTTCAAAACCAACAGATGGCAATATTGGTCAATTTGCAAGAAGACTTGCAAGACGAGGAACTACCGGGTTACACTGGCTTTGATGTCTTTGGCCTTGGCCATCCACTGTAAGGGGGCATGGTCCGTTACGAGGATGAAGTGCCAACCGGCCAGGTAATACCATAGCTCTTTTATGGCCCACTTTATTGCCAGTGCCTCTCTCTCCACGGCTGCATATTTCCTCTCAGCAGGGGACAATGTCCGACTGATATGATTGGGTGCTCTTCTCCATTGAAATTTTGCAAGAGAACTGCTCTGAGCCCAGTTTTGGACGCATCAGTATTGTGAACGGAAGAGTGAAGTCTGGGTTGTGCTGTACCGGCGCGCTGGTGAGGGCATCTTTCAGGGCTTGGAAGGCCCTCTCCGCTTTGGCTGACCACTTCACCCGGTCTGGCTGGTCTTTTCTCATGTGGTGTGAAAGGAGGGAGGCTACAGAAAGGAAATTAGGCACAACTCTGATAGTTCCTGTTTCTGCCCTGGAGGGAGGTTGTCACCCAGCTGGACCGATGTACCCTCGTCATGGCCTGTCCCTAGGGCCACGAACGCTGACACTACTGGGGCGGGTTCCACCCACTTATTTAATAGGTTTATGTGATACGTTTATGTGACAGCTCGCTTACCGGGCTGTTGCAGACGATAGTTCACGGCCCCCTTCCTCTCAAGGACTGTATATGACCCTTGCCATCGGGCAAGAAACTTGCAGGCACTGCTTGGCACTAGTAGGAGCACGTGGTCACCAAATTGGAACTCTCGGGGCTGTGCTGGGCGGTCGCACACTCGCTTTTGTTCCTCCTGGGTGGCCCGCATATGCTCCTGGACAATCGGGGCCACGCGGTAAACTGTCTCCTTCATTTCCTGCATGTACTCAGTGACCAAGTGGAACAGAGAGGGCTGTTCCTCTCAGGCTTCCTGGCCAGCAGTCCTTGTGGTCGCTGCCCAAAGAGGAGCTCAAAGGAAGTAAAGCCCATGGAGGCCTGGGGGCACTCCCGAACAGCAAAAAGGACATAGGGTAGGAGGAGATCCCAGTTCCTCCCTTCCTCATTCACCACCCTAAATAGCATCTGCTTTAAGGTCTGGTTGTACCTCTCAATGAGCCCATCGGTCTGGGGGTGGTATACAGACGCCTTTAGGTTTTTAACCTGCAAGATCTGACACAAATCAGCCATTAGTTTGAGCACAAAAGGCGTACCTTGGTCAAAATGTCTTTGGGTATCCCCACTTGGCTGAAGAGGAGCATCAGTTCCTTCGCGATATTGCGGAAGGTGGCCTTGCGGAGTGGTACCGCCTCAGGGTATCAGGTGGCATAGTCCAGGATGATGAGTATGTACTTGTAACCCCCGACGGACTTGGGAAGCGGCCCCACAAGATCAATACAACCCGCTTAAAGGGGACACCTATGATGGGTAGAGGATAAGGGGAGCTGGCGGGGGCCTCCGTGGAGCGGTGGGCTGGCACTGGGGGCAACATCGACAGAAGCTCCTGACTTCGGCATCCATCCCTGGCCAGACTAAGTGATCTCTAAGTTTCTCCAGGATGTTCCATACTCCCAGGTGGCCGCTGAGCAGATGGATATAGGCCAGGTGCATCAAAATCTGTGTTTTGGTTTTGGGACTACCAGGGTTGTTGCACTTCCGGGTTGTTGGTCTTGACACAGGGCTTTCTCCTCCATGCCAGCATTGTAGTCGGGGACGGTGCGATTTTATTACCTTGTGCGCTGGCTGTCGGTCCGTTGCGGCAGTATATATATATTTATACAGTATATATATATATATATATATATATATATATATATATATATGTGTGTGTGTGTGTGTGTGTGTGTGTGTGTGTGTGTGTGTGTGTGTGTGTGTACATGTCTTCTCCATCATAAATATGTCTGGAACCATACTCCTGGATAGGGGACGTACTTTATTCTACTCCGGAGTTGACAAGGGTGTGAGGCACCGGGCGGGTGTGGGGATACTCACACATCCCCAGCTGAGAACCGTTATGTTGGAGTTTACACCGGAAGACGAGAGGGTTGCCTCTTTATGCATATAGGTTGTGGGGGGAAAACTCTGACTGTTGTCTGTGCATATGCACCGAATACCAGTTCAGAGTACTTGGCCATCTTGGAGAGTCCTGTATGGGGCACCAGTAGGGGACTCCATAGTTCTTCTGGCGGACTTCAACGTGCATCTGGGCAATGATGGAGATACCTGGAGAGGCGTGATTGGGAGGAACGGCCTCCCTGATCTAAACCCGAGCGGGCATTTGTTATTGGACTTCTTTACTAGTCATGGACTGTCTATAATGAATACAATGATCGAATATAAGGAGGCTCATAAGTGTACGTGGAACCAGAGCACCCTAGGCCGAAGGTCGATGATCGATTTAGTAATCGTATCATCTAATCTGAGGCTGCATGTACGGGACAATTGGGTGAAGAGAGGGGTGGAGCTGTCAACTGATCACCATCTGGTGGTGAGTGTGATCAAGGGGTGGAGGAAGACTCTGGACAGACCTAGAAAGCCCAAATGGGTAGTGCAGGTGAATTGGGTATGTCTGGAGGAGGCCCCTGTCCATGAGATCTTCAACTCACACCTCCGGCTGAATTTTTACGGCATCCCTGTGGAGGTTTGGGGCATTGAACCTGAGTGGGCAATGTTCAAAACCTCGACTGCTGAAGTTGCGGCAGAGAGCTGTGGTCTCAAGGTCTTAGGTGCCTCAAGGGGCGGTAACCCTTGAACAACGTGGTGGACACCGGTGGTCAGAGAAGCCGTCTTACTGAAGAAGGAGGCCTTCAGGGATGTGTTATCCGGACGACTCCGGAGGCAGTTGCAAGGTACTGACAGGCAAGGGTTGCAGCTTCTGCCATGAAAGAGGCAAAGCAGTGGGTGTGGGAGAAGTTCGGAGAGGACATGGAGAAGGACTTTTGGTTGGCACCAAGGTGTTTCTGGAAAACCATTCCCCACCTCAGGAAGGGGAAACGGGGAACCATCCAAGTTGTGTATAGTAAGAATGGGACACTGTTGACCTCAACTGAGGAAGTAATTGCACGGTGGGAGGAACACTTTGAGGAACTCCTGAATCCGACTAACATGCCCTCTATGGTAGAGGCTGATGGGGGATCATCGTCAATTTCTGTGGTGGAGTTCATTGAGGAAGTCAAACAACTACACAGTGGCAAAGCCCCGGGGATTGATTAGCTTTGTCCAGAAATTCTGAAAGCTCTGGGTGTGGAGAGGATGTCTTGGATGACACGCCTCTTTAACATTGCATGGAAGTTGGGGACAGTGCCCAAGGAGTGGCAGACTGGGGTGGTGGTTCCCCTGTTTAAAAAGAGGGATCAGAGTGTGCGCCAATTATAGTGGTATCACACTTCTCAGCCTCCCTGGTAAAGTCTACTCCAAGGTGTTGGAACGGAGGGTTCAGCCGATGGTCGAACCTTGGATTGAGGAGTAACAATGGTAATTCCGTCCTGGTCATGAAACAATGGACCAGCTCTTTACTCTCGCAAGAATCTTGGAAGGGGCCTGGGAGTATGTGTTTTGTGGATCTGGAGGAAGCATATGACTGGGTCCCCTAGGGTCTACTGTGGGAGGTGCTGAGGGAGTATGGGGTGACGGGTTCCCTTGTTAGGGCTATCCAATCGCTGTTTGCCCAAAGAGCTGTGTCAAGATGCTCAGCAAAAGGTTGGACTTGTTCCAGGTGGGGGTTGGTCTTTGCCAGGGCTGCGCTTTGTCACCAATCCTGTTTGTGATATTTATGGATATCAAGGCATAGTCATGGTGGGGAGGGGTTGCGGTTTGGTGACTTGAGGATCTAATCGCTGCTTTTTGCAGATGATGTGGTCCTGATGGCATCATCGGTCCGTGACCTCTGGCACACATTGGATCAGTTCACAGCTGAGTGTGAAGAGGTTGGGATGAAGATTAGCACCTCTAAATCTGAGGCCATGGTTCTCATTAAGAAACCGATGGAGTTCCTACTCCGGGTAGGGAATGAGAACATAACCCAAGTGAAGGAGTTCAAGTACCTTGGGATCTTGGTCACGAGTGAGGGGACATTGGAGCAGGAGATTGGCCGGAGAATCGGAGCAGCAAGAGCAGTATTGCAATCGCTTTACAGCACCATTGTGATGAAAAGAGAGCTGAGCTGGAAGGCAAAGCTCTCGATCTACCGGGCAATTTTCATTCCTACCATCACCTATGGTCTTGAAGGTTGGGTAGTAACTGAAAGATCTAGATTGTGGGTACAAGTGGCCGAAATGGGTTTTCTCAAGAGGGTGGCTAGCGTCTCCCTTAGAGATAGGGTAAGAAGCTCGGCTATCCGAGAGGAACTCAGAGCCGCTGCTCCTGTGCATTGAAAGGAGTCAGTTGAAGTGGTTCAGGCACCTGGTAAGAATGCCCCCTGGGTGCCTCCCCAGGGAGGTGTTCCAGGCACAACCAGCTGGGAGGAGACCTCGGGGAAGACCCAGGACTAGGTGGAAAGACTATATTTCCACACTGGCCTGGGAATTCTCTCTCTATATATACACAGTGTCTCACAAAGGTGAGTACACCCCTCACATTTTTGAAAATAGTTGATTATATCTTTTCATGTGACAACACTGAAGAAATGACACTTTGCTACAATGTAAAGTAATGAGTGTACAGCTTGTGTAACAGTGTAAATTTGCTGTTCCCTCAAAATAACTCAACACACAGCCATTAATGTCTAAACTGCTTGCAACAAAATGAGTTCACCCCGAAGTGAAAATGTCCAAATTGGGTCCAATTAGCCATTTTCCCTCCCCGGTGTCATGTGACTTGTTAGTTTTACAAGGTCTCAAGAGTGAATGGAGAGCAGGTGTGTAAAATTTGGTGTCATCACTCTCACACTCTTTCATCCTGGTCACTGGAAGTTCAAAATGGCACCTCACGGCAAAGAAATCTCTGAGGATCTGAAAAAAATAATTGTTGCTCTACATAAAGATGACCTGTGCTATAATAAGATTGCCAAGACCCTTACACTGAGCTGCAGCACGTTGGCTAAGACCATACAACGGTCTAACAGGACAGGTTCCACTCAGAACAGGCCTCCTCATGATTGATCAAAGAAGTTGAGCGTCATGTGTCATGTGCTCAGTGTCATATCCAGAGGTTGTCTTTGGGAAATAGATGTGTGCTGCCAGCATTGCTGCAGAGGTTGAAGGGGTGGGGGGGTCAGTCTGTCAGAGCTCAGACCATATGCCGCACACTGCATCAAATTGGTCTGCATGGCTATCATCCCTAAAGGAATGCACTTCTAAAGATGTTTTACAAGAAAGCCCACAAACAGTTTGCGGAAGACCAGCAGACTATGGACATGCATTACTGGAACCATGTCCTGTGGTCTGATGAGACCAAGATAAACTTATTTGGTTCAGATGGTGTCAAACGTGCATAGCAGCAAACAGGTTAGGAGTACAAAGACTAGTGTGTCTTGGTCGGGGACTGTATGAGTGCTGTATGAATCCTCCAGTAAGCACCAATGGGGCCATTATCTGCAAGTGGAAGCGCAACATCACTCCGTCATTAACCAGCAACGCTCAGGAGCTCCTCACAAGTTTTCTGACTGTGTAGTCAGAAGAATAGTCAGAAAATGTAGCCCAAGAGCGGAGGACCACTCTGAAAGTGCTACAGAAACACTTGGAGGCAGCAGGTACCATCACCACAGAGAAAACAATAAGCAATGCACTCTACTGCACACACTCACTCCGCAAGATTCTATTACTAAAGACAAGGCATGTCCAAGCTCGTTTAAAGTTTGCTACAACTCATTTGGACAAACCTATGAAAACTGGGAGAGTGTAGTCTAGTCAAATGAGAGCAAAATGTAACTTTTTGGCTGTTATACTACATACCATGTTTGGAGAAGAAATTGCACATCACCCTATAAACACTATACATAGCAAAATCACCAGTGTTGATTTAACACCCAAAGTGTTGAATTTACACCCCACAGTGTTATTATAATCCACTGGACTCAAATAAACACTCTAGGTGTTAATTCAACACTAGGCATTTTACTGTGTACCAAGAGTGAAGTTTGGAGACTGCAGACTGCAATCAATTGAAGGAATGATGAATAGAGCCCTTTACCAGGATATTCTTTAGAAGAATCTGCTGCCTTCCACCAAGATGATGAAGATGAGACGTGGTCATGGGCGTAACCATGCATTCTTTTGGGGGGGTCGTGTCACCCCCAATGTTGAGGAAATACCAATCTGTCCCCCCAATATACAGTAGAAAATATTTTCTATATGTCCCCCTCTAATGAACCCTGACAACGGATCTGTCTTTTCTTCATCTATTCTATTAATTTTGGTCTATTCCACTTTATAATTTTCCATTTGTTAAAGAAAATAGGTTGCGCCCATACTCAACACAAGTTTGTTGATATATTTTAGAAGCTCAGTCTGTAAGAAATGGAGACAGCAGACAAGTGTAGAAAAGTGCAGTAGAACATATGAGCTTTTTCCAGACAGTAAGTAACTAGATACCTAAACAGTAGGTGACCTTAGCTTAGTATAGAATGCATCATACCATGTCTTGGTTTGTTCTTAAGAACGTCAATTAACTTTTGATATTTGCACACCAACGAAGTAGGCTATAGGCTTTTGTCAATTCCAGTTTTTGACCATTAATGTTACATTCAGTTGCATATCCGCCTGCCAAGTTCGCTGTGAACACTCATGTTGTGACAGACTGTTATAAATGCAAGTGAAAGTGAGGAAAGTTGCACAGCCATTACACTACATTTCGGATAAGGACAACTAGGTGAGTTTACAAATATAAAGGTCAGCATAATGCTGAGGTGTGTTAGCTTGGCAATGAGAGATATGGAACCAACATCTGAGTTGTGGCTATATTGTAGTTATCCATTCAGAACTAGTTATGGCAGTTTCTCATTAGAATTAAGAAAATAAAACTCCAGTACCCTTTACATAGCTAATGTTTCAGGTTACCACTATTTATTGATGTACACTTTGTACACTTATTACATAACAAGCTAAACAGCATGATGACATTAACATAATAAATTACACCAGTTACACAAACAGAATATTCAGCTTATAAATTTTCAGATTAAAATGATCATCTAAGTCAGTTATTGCTCTTCTGGGAAAATAATGGTACCTTGTCACAATGCAGGCAGCACAGCATTGCTTGGAAGCATCTGTGGTGAAATTGTATTTACAACATATATAGTAATATAGTAATATAAATTTAGTAATATAAATATATAGTAATATAGTAATATAAATTTAGTTTCATAGGTAGCCATCCTTTCTGAGTTTGTCATGATTGCGTGTTTAAATGTTAGCGGTTGTGGTTTACCTGCACTCAACTTAGCTCGGCTCTATTTGGTATGGTAGGTTTCATGGTAGGTTATGGAGCAGAGAATACATCTGCCCAGAAGACGTCCACAGCACCCTACAATTTCCCCATGCTGTGGGAGCTGCTATCACTCAGAAATCACGTGATTTCAAACAGTAACTGTAATCCTAAAACTATGTTCTAAATATGTGAATTTTCAGTATCAAACTTTGGATGAGGGGCTTGGACCCCCCAATGTCCATACCATACCCTTGGACGTGGGTGATCCTTTTGAATTAAATCTTGTTCCATTTGAACAAGATTTAAAGACAATATGTTTAGGAGAATGGGACAAAATCACACCTGAATACTGCAGCCAATTAATTTCTTCATACAGGCAGCGTCTTGAAGCTGTCATTACAAAGGCTTATCCACTATGTATTAAATCAATTTCAGTTAGCATGTTCAACACTTTTGTAATGTATCATTCCTCATTATTACACATAACTTCATTTATGGACTTTAATGTTTGGATTTCTTGAGTTCATACCAAAGCCTGGGGAAAATTTGATGTCAATAACCTCTTTGGAAATATATTTACTGGAAAACTTTTGACGCATTCAATGAAAATTATCTCCCCACGTGCATATATATATATATATATATATATATATA
>JAFFST010001032.1:6164-31230 GCA_022414735.1 Noturus placidus | reverse complement strand
CTTGCATAACTGCATGATCTCTTATGGCACACTACAATTCAGTACATTTTTGGTCAGTACCTTACTCTGATGACGTGCACTGAATAGAATCAGCCAGGGTTGTATATTCCGGACAGTAGCTGCTGGTAACCAGCCTCCAGCAGGCCTCCAAATGATGATCAGTCATTGTGGAACTGTATTTGGACTTAATAATTTTCATGTGGGAAAAGGCTGATTCACATAAATAAGTAAAGCCAAATAATGCAGTCAGGGAGGTTGCACATTTCATGTTTGGGTACTTTTCCTCTGTGAGTAAGTTCCAAAACTGTCCATGAACCCTGGACTTCATCTGAATGTCAGTCTGTAGTTTCAAAATGTCATACTCCACTTCAGACGAGTTCAGGTGAAACAGCGTTGCAATTTTTCGATGCGAGTGAATCAACCTCAACATTGTCCCTAAATGGGAAGCACATGACTGTAGCGACTGGCTCCAGTAAAGCAAAGTCTTGAAAGAGTCTGTCAAACTCTGACCGACAGCTGTCAATCTGCTCCGTGTAGTGCAATGTTCAATTGCGCATAAGCGTTCCGCTGCGTCTCCAGCTCTGACGTGCAGTTTGGGAAGTTCCCAAAATCATGGCGCTGCAGCTTTGAGGACAGAAGGGGCATTTTCCGTTTAAAGGCATTAACTGAGCTGATCATATTGACCACGGTGTTGTCTTTTCCTTGCAGCTTTAAATTAATCTCATGTAACATGTTGGTCAGATCAATTAAAATGCCACTGATCATCATTGAGTTTGGGAGATTCTGCATGTTTAACAGCAAAAAGAAACTCCCTTATCTCTGGACAGAGCTCTGGAAATCTCTGCAGGAATTTACCCCTACTAATCCCTCTCACGTCAGTGTGTAGCAGGAGCTCCGAGTGGTCGCAGACTGCCTTCTCCAGATGTGCACGGAACAGCCGTCTTTGAAGCGATCTAGCATGTATAGAACAGGCGATCTTTGTTGCCACATCCATGATCTCTTGCATGTTTAGCATTTTTGTGCATAAGGCTTGTTGGTGTATTATGCAGTGGTAATTAAGGAAGTCAGGGAAAGCATCGTCTTCCCTGCACTTGGCAATGAATCCATTTGCGCTGCCAACCATTGCGGGCGCACTCTCCGTGGTGACTGATATCACTGATATCAAGTGCACACTAAGAGCTGGGTTTTGTCGATGAAGTCTTTAAAAAACTGAAAAATGTTAACTCGGTGATTTTGCTCGCTAGCATTTAACAGTAGCTGGCGTGTTTAATCGCACACGCGTGGTGAGAGAAAAGATGAGATCTCAGACTGGCTGCCCTGTACGTCAACGCTAACATCTATATATTTTTTTTTGAATGGCAATCTACCCGCACGTCTTTTGCGATGGACGTATTGGGCACCCCGTCCTAAAATATGCAGTTGGGTAAACTACAGTGAATTAATCCCAGATCAGGACTCTTAACTCAGAGCAGCTTTCCTCATACGGTCGCCGTTCTCATGCCGAGTGCAGGTTTAGCAGATACATTCCGTGTGTGTGGAGAAGCCGATTAAGGATTACTGCACCGCTGAGAGATGAACACTCTCGCAAACCTGCTCTGAAGCTATCAGACCTATCAAGCTGTCTGTCACACACAGCCTCGTTTACAAGGTGGAGCCATGAGCACACTTGCCGTGTCATCCGAGTAACGGATAGCCAGTCTGCACGTTAAACTCTAAACCAGAGACATCTCTGAAATGTGTCAATCTTTTGTCCAAAATGTTGGCTTTAGCAGTTTATTTGTATATTCTGATGCTTGAAATATCCGGAAGAGTTTATTCTCATGCTGGATCTGGTCAAATTAAATTGCTCAAAACATGGCAGTTGGTGATTGAGTGCTGAATGATTGGTGTATTTGTATGTGCTCAGAAATGCATATTGAGTAAATATATCATAGAGGCATGCTCAAATTGAAGGGGATAGGATGGGATACACTATATTGCCAAAAGTATGTGGACAGCTGACCATCACACCCATATGTCGGTCTTCTCCAACTGTTGCCACAAAGTTGGAAGCCTATCATTGTAAAGGATGTCTTTGGATGCTATAACATTATGATTTTCCTTCACTGGAACTTATGCCACAGTGCCCCTGTGCACGAAGCGAGCTCCATGAAGACATCGTTTGCCACGGTTGGAGTAGAAGAACTCGACTGAAATACACAGATCTCCATAGACATGCTCCAAAATCTAGACTTTCCAGAAGAGTGAAGGTTGTTATAACAGCTATGGGAACTAAATCTGGAATAGGATGTTCAAAATGTACATGTCTGTGTGATGGCCAGGTATCCACAAACCTCTGGCCATATAGGTTCAAAAGATGACCATCACTTTGTCGTAAATCTTCTTTCTTGTTAGTCCATGGACTTTGTATTCGTGTGGATGAATCAAGATTCCTACAAAACAACAAAGAATATTGCTTACAAGACTGTGCCAACACTGAAGCAGTGGCGTGTTTACACAGTGGTTTTAATCCTTTACAAAAACAAACACTGCTTGTCTGCAAAAGATGTTTGGGGTTTTCTTTTTTAAAAGGAAAAATCTGGTCAAATCAGCACTAGTAAAAGTTATAGGTAGTAAAAGTTATAAGCCACTATAATACACACATCAAGAAATAATCAATAATCCTATGTATGAAATATTTGCGGCAGGGGTCTTCATTATTTATATATTGTATGAAATTGTGTTATATAAAACTGGTACCAAAACTTTTGCGACCCCATGCAGTACCTCCGAGGACCCCCTAGGGGTCACGGACCCCCTGTTGAAGACCTCCGATGTAAGGAATAAAACATGATAGGAGGTGGAATTGAATGCCCCCGAATTCCTTATTCCTCTTGTACCACAGCAGTTGTCCATTGGTTGAATTATTCTTTTATTTATTTAAGCTAAAACATGCTTTTTATCCAATTATAGCTACATTTAATCATGTGGGACATCCATGAAAAAAGTTAGTTCCTGTTATCACTTACGTTATTACGTGGTTGGTTCCCTTACTTTAGCTTGAAATTAATGTGACAAAAATGTAGCTCATTAGTGAGAAACCCTGAAACGCAATGTTGTCCATTCTGAAGACTTTCACCTCTCACTGTTACAAAAAATGCTAAATAAACATACATACATACATACATACATACATATGTGTATTAGACTTTTATATTTATGATTATGTGGAGCACCATCCGTGCAAGTCCCTGTCAATTAGTCGTTAATATAGAAACAATAATAAATTCGAATGATCGCATTGAAATAAACCCGGGATAAATATCACAGCTGTCTCTAGAAAATGAATCAACACCTTCTGACCCATCAGATTGGAGACTTCAGCGATATATACATTTACAACCATCGACATTTCAATAGAGTACAATTAAAAGGAGTTTGGATGCATTGTAGTGCAAAACAATGGGATTCTGTATTGCCCAAGAAAAGAAAAAAATCAGTGGAAGACTAGACTTCATTCACCAAGACTGATGGGCAGTCGGGCATTCAAACTTTCCGAACTTGCTTCCCAAAGCCACGACAAATTGAATGAGAAAACAATGTTAGAGAGAGGTTAGTCTTATCAGATCAGCTGCCGAGCTGGTGGGGTGAAATTCTGCTGTAGAGCATTGCTGCTTCTCAGTGCTTTGAGTGAAAGAGACAGTTTGTTTCCTCTGAAACTAGAGATATCGAGCCCCAACTTCAACCATTTCCCTCTGTTATCAAACTGCCTCGCAAATTGAAAGGACAGATAGTACGCCCTGCTGATGGGTGCATTGCTCCTTCTGCCGTATTGTATACAGATCAGAGAGCTACCATCTTTTTCAATGACATAGAGTGATAGGTTTTTAAATCTTTTAGTTTTGGTAGGTTGCACCAGCTAATCAGAAAATGGCAGGAGTGTTTCATCAGCGGTAGTCTGTGCATCACGGTTGACTTTCTTATTATTACGAGAAGGACAGTGCCGTTTGAAAATTATACGCCAAGTCTTAACACCTCAGTATATACTACATGGCCAAATGCCAATGGGGAGTTATATAGAGTGGTTCCCTGTTTCCGCTATAACAGCCTCCCTTCTTCTAGGAAGGCTTCCTACAGGATTTTGGAGTGTCTCTGTGGGAATTGGAATTCAGCCAAAAGAGCATTTGTGAGGTCAGGCATTGATGTAGGGTGAGAATGCCTGGCTGGAAGTTAGTGTCAGGCCTCTGGGCAGGCTTCTGGAGTTCCTCCATAGAAAACTAGTCAAACCAAGTTTATATGTGAACAGGGGCATTGTCATGCTGGAACAGGAAAGCACCATCCCCAGGCTGTAGCAACAAAGTTGAAAGCATACAATAATTTACAATGTGCTTGTATGCTGTAGCAATAAATTTACCCTTTAGTATAACTAATGAACCCAAACTCAGAAAAATCCCCCAGACCGTTATAACGTCTCCATCATGCATTCCTGTAGGTAGTGTTCTCCTGGCATTCGCCAAACTTTGATTTGTCCATCATTCTGCCAGATAGTGAAGCATGATTCATCACTACAGAGAAAATGTTTCCACAGCTCCAGAGTCCAGTAGCAGCAAGCTTTACAGCACTCTAGCCAATGCTTGACTGGAGTGATCTTAGGCTTGTGTACAACTGCTCAGATATGGAAACCCATTTCATGATGTTCTGATCTAACAGAGGATAGGTCATTTTTATAGCCTATGTGCTTCAGATCTGGTCAGCTCCGCTCAGTGAGATTGAATGGAGATGGTTTACCACTTTGTAGCTAGATTCTTCAGTTTGACTGTGGCAGAACTAGCAGGGCAGAAACTTCCAAACTGAAGGTGATATCCTATGACAGTGCCTGAGCTCGTCAGTAGCCATGAACCATTCTGCTGCCAATGTTTATCTATGCAGACTGCACGTCTGTGTGTGTGAATTCATGCACCTGTTAGTCATGGGTGTGGCTGAAACACCTGAACTCAATAGTTAGGAGGGGTGTCTGCATACTTTCGGCAATATATTGTATTTCTAAAAGTTTTCCACTAAGGAGATGTGCTGTTCAGATTTGGGTCTACGAACAGCATTTCTTATCCTCCTCACTTGTTGCCTGTGGCTGAAAACACTCCACCTTCAGCCATTAATTAGCACATTTATTTAATAATATACGTTTAAGGGTGGTATTTATATTCCGCTTTGATTCGAAGTGTGTCTGACTCCTTGAACGCCCAGAGGCTTTCACCCACTCTGCGGAAATGAGCCTAGCCATGTCCAGATAATTCCCTTTTAATGTGTTTGTCATAAAAAGAAATGGAGCATTGCTCGCGCTCTCCACACACAGCGGGGCTCTGAGCACACGGCGGGAGAGCGAGGCGATGCAGGGAAGGGAGGACCAAATTGAAACGTTACCCTTTTCTCTGGTGGGATTAAAGGAAGGGATTTTGTTCTGCCCAGCTGAGTTATTAATTTGCATTGTTCTAAATTTTTTCATTTCTTTTGCTGTTTTTACTTTAACACAAGTATTGTAATGAGTCTCGTGTTTGTATTATTCTGTCAGGGCCAGAGAGGTAATACAGAGGAAAGACTCCTGTCGAAGTGGGTTTGTGCTCCTGTGAGAGCGAGTGAATAGATGAATGGAACAGATATATACAGTTCTGAAGTGTGAATTAAAATGAATTACTTTAGACATTGAATATTCCAGTGCATTGGGATATTAATGCGCCTTTCATTTTATGCTACAAACACAATAAACATTACAGCCAGTACAATTTGTAACACATAAACCACGAGGTGAAAAGAAAATCGGGATGTTGCACATTCGATTTACACTCATTGTAGTTTTCATGTCTGAGATTTTAGCTCAGTTTTAGATTTATGTTAGCTCCATATTAACAATCCAATTTTCAACTCGTTTTCACTCAGGAATATTGATTGATTTATTTATAAATATCATTTCTTTCTCTATTAACACAGAGATAGATCGAATACAAAATGGTTTCCTACATAGGGTAGGCTTCATTACATATGCTATATATACACCATAGAAGCACTGCGCATCCTACAGAGGCGCCAACGCGTGTAGTTTTGCAAAAGCATTTATTATATGTGAGAGACATGAAAAAAAGCAACTGTCAGATCAAAATTCACCCATTGCAAATGCCATTTGACTAAAAGGGCAAGGACGCAGAACATGAAAAACACGCATTTGTGTCTGGTAGTAGTTACTTTTGGTCTGCGCCAACTTTATCTGGGTGAATTCATAAGCATCGGAGCCAAGAGAAAGCAAGTGGGTGGGACTTTGAACCCTTGGACAGTTAAAAAAAAAAAATCGTACTGACGATTTAGAGCACGTGGGGGGGGGGGGGCATCCTTCTTGTCCACTGACGTGCTAGGATTGAATATTATTTAGTAAAATTCTGTTTTTCCTCCCTGCTCACTAGGATTTTTGTTAGCAATGTTTGCATCCATATCCAATGTTCATATCCAGTGGATCCATTTCAAATCCAATGTCAAATAAAAAGAGTGACATTTGGTAATTCATAAACTACTTTCATGTTCATTTTTTGGATATAATTATGCCACAGCGCTGTTGAAGGCTCAAGCCTCTGACTGGCAACGTGTGTTCTGATAAATGATCATTTCTCCCACAGGGATTATCAGAGGCTGGTGAGGGAGCAACTGTTTATAGCTGCTACAGTGATAATGTAACTATAAACGGATAAAAAATGTACGACGTGCCTTTCTTTCATTAATAAAAAAAAATAGTTAGTGTTGGGAAATTGCTGTGGTATACAACACTTTGGAATACAACACTTTGGTACATGCTGGTGTAGAAAAAGAATCAACTACAGCGTGGTGATAGTAACTCCGCTTTGTGTTTGGATCGCATCATACCTCCTTGTTGTTGGTTATTTTCCTACAAGACGATGCTCTGTTGTGTTTATTCCTTATACAGAAAGTTTCTATGTAATGAAAATGTGAAAAATAAATATTGAAGTGCATTTATTTACGACGCTTGTCTTCCATACAGTGACAAGGGTCATTTAGCCAAAATACCAACTTACATGAAATGACAAAAAGCAGATTCTTTTTTTCTTCTACAAATGTAAAGGTAATGAATTTCAATAGCATTTGAACGGTGAAATTTGTTCTGACAGCTCTAATACACTTTCATGCCTTTGTGATGAGTGTGGAGAGATTTTGACCATATGGGTGATTTTCCACTTTCTATCCTCTTGCTCGCACACACACATACACACACACACACACACACACATACACACAAACACTTATCTCGGTGACTGAAATTGAAAGATGGAGATAGATGGTTGAGGCAGATGGGGAGTGAAGAGAGGCACTGAGAGCGAGCTGCTGAATGATGAACGAGAAGAACAAGAGAGAGAGATTTACGAGAGGGCGCATCCGCAAGCCTTCAGTGAGCATTACCACAGTAAGGAAATGAGGAGCTTGACCTCACGTCAGTCATTCATCAGAGGGGACCATGTGAAACGGCCTACAGGCTCGCACCCACACTGAGTCCAGGTCTTCACGCTCCATCACTTTTCCTCTGTCTCCCAGCAGCCTCAGGCCTCAAACATGAAGTAGGAGATGATGTACGTGATTAAATGATCATGTCAGATCGAGACAAACGGCCTTGACTAGTGAGGAAGAGGAGAAAACGCGTTCAATACATTCCACTAAGGAAGGAAAAGAGGACAGTAGAGATATCACAGTAAATGTAATATGGCTTCAGTGATTCATGTGTATAGAGAGATTGCTTCATTTATTTGAATAAAAATTTTGAGAAAGTTGGATTAGCAACTGAATGGATCTTCGGAACTGTGTTTGTCTCGCTTTCTCATTCACTATCAGTCTCCGTGAAGGAGGCGTGGCTTCTGTGTCTGTCAAAAAGCATGTGTGGTCTATGTATCTATGCATTTCAGTGAATGAAGGAGGCGTGGTCTCTGTATCTGTGCATTGCAGTGAATGAAGGAGGCGTGGTCTCTGTATCTGTGCATTGCAGTGAATGAAGGAGGCGTGGTCTCTGTATCTGTGCATTGCAGTGATGAAGGAGGCGTGGTCTCTGTATCTGTGCATTGCAGTGAAGGAAGGAGGCGTGGTCTCTGTATCTGTGCATTGCCGTGAAGGAAGGAGGCGTGGTCTCTGTATCTGTGCATTGCAGTGAATGAAGGAGGCGTGGTCTCTGTATCTGTGCATTGCAGTGAATGAAGGTGTGGTCTCTGCATCTGTCAGTCCCACTGTGTGAAGGAGACGTGGTCTCTGTATCTGTTAGCTGTATCCTAAATGTATGAGGTATGGTATCTGTCAGTTTCTGTGAAGGAGTTTGTAAGTATAAATGTAAAAATTTTCCCTGTACCTCTCATACAGCAGAGTGTCGATCACACATCATTGCACATTGTACTGTCTCGGATGGAGACACAGTAGAATTTACTCTTCAGCTGGATCTAAAATCACCAGGACAGAGTGTGAGGCTGGAGATGAAGTGCACAATTAAACATCATGTCATTTGGAGGTGAACGTCTTTCCTGGTAGGGAAGAAAAGAAAGAAAGGAGGGGTATCCAGCATTTTGCTTTGAGTTAAGCAGAGACACTTGAACAGAAAAGACTTTATATTATCTTGCTAATTTATAATAGGTTGATCATTTCATTCGCTATGGAGTATTAAGAGTAGTGAAATCTCTGGGCTCTAGGCTCATGTACATGATTAAGAGTTAGATTAAGGATGGTTGGTGATCTCAGTAGCATGTCAGCTCTGGTGTTATTTGTGTTCTCGCCTCCTCTTGCACAGTGTTAACTCATCATGCAATTATCAAGCCTGTCATCATCTGAGTCAGATATGTTTGAAAAAATATTGTTCAGTCTGAGATGGAAAACTTGGCGTATGGATTAAAGTAGGTGTGATAAAGTGATGGAAATATATTTTTGAATAAATCATGACCTGGCAAGTATGTTCCAGTCTGTCCATGACCTCTGTGTTTGGCTGGATTCGATTCATGACTTCATCTTCTCTTGAGATTCATCAGCATAACAGCGCATAATGTAAAGACGAGTTTTGTTTGTATTTTGTTTAGATTAATTGCTTGCAAAGGATTTTCTTCAAATGTTCCATTTGTCATCAAAAGTCCAGCTGACCCAAATTTGTGTGTGTGTGTGTGTGTGTGTGTGTGTGTGTGTGTGTGCGTGTGTGCGTGTGTGTGTGTGTGTGTGTTATGCAGACGTTGCAGGTGAGGGCAGTCAGAGCGGCGCTCAGTTCCAGGGACGGCCGTCTGAGGTTTGGTCTCAGTGGCAGAGTCAACATCACAGCCAGCAGAGCGGAGAGCAACACACACACACTCAGCCCAGCCAGTCTGAGGTGTTCCAGGTACTGTCACACTCTCTCACACAAACAAACACACATAGCAATAGCAAAATGGACCACAGCATCCTATTTCTGCTTTCTCTCAGCTGTAATCAGTTTCGCAGTTGTAGTTAGTCTGTAGTTTGCTTATTTAGTGTTGCGCTGGAGCTACGAGCAAGTACAGCAAAAAGTCCATGGGGCGGAGTCAAATCTAACTCCTCCTTCCTGAGAGGAGGAGACAACTCCGTGTGTTTCAGGCTGGATAAGTGTGTTTTGTGTTGATTAGGGTTAGACTTATTGGAGGAGTTGCACCAGGTCTAGCTCCACCCCTGGACTTTTTACTCGTCTTGCTAGATGTGCCAACATTTTACGGTTTAGCCGTAACGATTTTTGACTCCTCGTTACCGCAATATGGGAGACATCTGAAAACTACGCCTTTGTCCTTTCTCAGATATAGCAGCGGATTAAATTTGCCTGCCATGAAAGCCAATTTACTGAAAGGAAAGGACATAGGATGCGAATTTGCTTCTGATAACGGTTACGTTTGCTTTATGCCAACATTTTTCAATGTGAACTTTGACCCGTGAATTCACAAAGAATTGTTTTCTTATGGTTGCTTTATGCCAACATTTTTCAATGTGAACTTTGACCCGTGAATTCACAAAGAATTGTTTTCTTATGGTTGGCAGATACTGAACAGTTGAACACTGATATGTGTCATATGGCATATGTGTGATGATTTAAACCTGTAATTTGAACAGTGCTTAATTGGAGGCTATAAGCTTTGCTTACTCATTAGCTACATTAACCTCGCAGCTCCAGTGCAAATAAAAATGAGCAAACATTAGGCACCAAACATTTCTTGGCTAATTGATGACTAATGTGGGTTAAGCAGGGAATTCTGTGAGGGGGTATTTTTTTTTGTAATAGATTAAAGCAGTGGATTAAGACGGTCTTTGTTTTGTTTTTTTTAGGACATGTTGCCTATGACAGGAGACCCCACGCAAGGAACAGCCAACTACAACATTGAAGATTTTGCCGATTTGGGCATGTTCCCTCCGTTTTCTGAGTAACAGCAGACTAAATTGCTTTCTGGGAACTTTTTATTTTCTCTACGTTTCATGATCATTATCTCCATCATCATCAAGATCAATCAGTAAAGCTGATGGGAAAAGAAGCTTAATACTGTGTCTCACTGCCACACTGCATTTTGTGCATCTCTGATCCTGGGCTCTAAAACAAAAAAACAACTTCCTGTAAAAGTACGCAAAGAAAAGGTCATGTTTCTTTTTCAGTAAATCTATGAGCAATCTTTTGACTGATTATTTGGTACACACTAGACATGTGCCGATATATTCCTTACATAAATGCAGTGATATTTCGTAAATACATTTGCGAATCCGTAATTATATTCACAAATCTGTAAGTGTAAATATAATGGCCAACTTTATAATTGTAACTACACAGTTTTACAGTGTTCACATTGCGAATACAAAGCTCAGTTACGTACTTACATTTTCAAGTTATTGGTTACACAGTCAATGCAGAAATCGAGGGTCAGGACCAAGTGATGTCTAGAGATCGCTGAAGGGGTGGAGCCAAGCGGATGCTGCAGATAGGTGTGGGGGAAGAGCAAAGTGGATGCTCCAGATAGGTGTGGGGCGGAGCTAAGTGGATTCTGCAAGTAGCTGAGGGGGCGGGCCTGAAACTAAACATTCTGTGAGTTATAGCTAGTGTGGAGTAAAGTTTAATTAATTACTTGCACGCACAATGAAAATTTACTTGACAGTAAATTACTCTATACAATAAATAACTTTTATGGTTTTTAATGTTATCCGCTATTGTATTTTTGGGAGGTAAAATTTATTTTCTACGTCTGTTTCATTGGATGAAAAAGGAGCCTTGAGCCCTGTTCACACCGGGACGATTTTCACGGTGCGAAAAATTGTCCGTTTAATTCCCCAATGACTGTCAATGAGAGTGTTCACACCCAGGTGTAAAACATGTGGCGTCAAAGCGTAAATTTTTAATATCAAGGGGTTGGTTTTTGTTTTTGATGCACTGCGCAAAAAACTGCCCAACCAATGAGATTCGCGCTTTTGTTCACGTGCCCAGAGCCGCTGAAGTTACATTAAAGTACGAATTGATGGCGATGAAGTACAAAACTGTCTTACTGACGAAGAAGAAGCTGAAAAAGATGCCAGCATCCACCGTTAATAAATCCTTTTGCCTACACACACAAACAAGGTGTCCTCTGAATGCACCAGATTCAAAATTACACACTTCCCATAAATATGTGAATGCTATTGCAGTGATTTTGATATAATTCAAATCATTACTTATTTAAAAAGAGTATACTGTTTAAAATGAGAACTTTAAGGATTTAGATTTAAAGAAGTATTTGTTGCAGTGACCAAATCATCAAATATCTCACATTACATCACAAAAGTGCATATGTGCTTTAGCATGTTCGCAAAAAGTGTGTGAACAGCTTAAAGACGTAAATACTGTCTCTTTTCTTCTCAGTGATAAGCGCGTGTCAGAAACAGATAGTTGAGCAGCGCCACCTTGTGTACCAATAAGCGCCATCAGTCTCATGGGCAGGTTGTGGCGCAGGTGGTAGAGCGGGTTGTCTGCTAATCGTAGGGTTGGCGGTTCGATTCCTGGCCCATGTGACTCCACACACCGAAGTGTCCTTGGGCAAGACACTGAACCCCAAGTTGCTCCCGATGGCAAGTTAGCACCTTGCATCGCAGCTCTGCTACCATTGGTGTGTGTGTGTGAATGTGAATGGATGAATGAGACACAGTGTAAAGCACTTTGCATAAAAGCGCTATATAAGTGCGCTATTTCAGGGATTTGCACTTTCATTCAGCGTGTCATCCGTGTTTAATGCCTGGGTGTGAACACAAAAATACACGTCGAAGAACGTCCCGGTGTGAACAGGACATTTAAGTCATGGCTTTGTTCTTTTAACACAGGAAGCCAAACACAGGGTACAGTTGCCAAGTGCTCGCTGCTCATGTGAGAAGAAACCAGCTAATGGCTGAGGTTGACTATTTAGGAAAAAAATACAAAACCATTGGGAGTGTTAAAAATTTGTTGTCAGATGTGTTGGTTAGTGAGAAGAAACACAAAAAGGCATCAATTTAATTAGGAATTCGGAATTGACTACTAACTGTCATCAATGACATCACAAGACTTGGTTGTTCATACACAAGCATGGGTCCAGTGTAGGGATGCATCAGTACAGTTATTTTCAGACCGAGTATGAGTACAGTGTATTTTGGTACTCTTTGATACTGAAACCGATATGACAAAGCTTAAGTATTGTTCAATTCAATGATGGAACATGTTATATAGCACTTCCTTGGTTTATATAGTGGCCATAAAAAGCACACACGTGAGTTCGTGCACTTGCACTACTGGTCTCGATCTTTTTAAGGTTTACACGTTGATTTTAAATGAAGGGCATTAGATAGCTACAGTACTTACTTATCGAGTATCGAATTGTGTTGCAGTGGAGAACAGTGGGTTTTGTTTCACTTTGGAAAAGCACTTTTGTATAGCTGTAAGTAGTAAGTCCCTTTTTTTCATTGTGTCTGAATCTTTCGTCCCTAATGAAGATAATGGCCAATCATCAAGAACATACTGGGTAATAGCTGGTATGCTGCATTCGACTTACCTCATAAGTAAGTCACATGCTTTTTGAGCTCAGCGCGTTCAATACACAAAGTGAGGGTGGAAAAACATGGATGCCTCCACGTTTGTCTTTTGTTAGCAACAAGCTAACAGTTAACTGTGATGAGTGATGACCCTAACTCGTTCCTCCTCAAACAGCGAATTGTATAGTCAGCTTTATGGATTTAAGCGGATATTTCTGTATGTCGATCGATCTGAAGCAAATGCTTGTATACACGGCATAACTGTGTGCAGCCGTGTCGATTTGACATCACTCCGTAAACCTGGAAGGAGCTCGTAGTTGAGAAGACAACCCCAAATTGACAATTAGAAATGTCATGTTTGGGGGGGTTGGAGTTTTATTTTAAGATGTTTTATCAGTCTACATGTATTGTCGGAAGATGCTGTGGTAGGTCCTTGATATTTCTGCAGAGCACAGTTTGCAGTCTGCTTTGCATTGAATGGCATCATTAATCGTTAATACTTCCAGATCGCTGTCAGTTCATCTTGTCTGTTGATTTGTGCGACAACATGCACCAGCCTTACGTCACGTAGCATCACATGATATCTGACTTTAATGTCAGACATTTTTTAAGAATATGAGTAAGTGAGCATGGTATCATACTGGTACCAGTATCACTACTGATGCATCCCTAGTCCAGTGGTTTAAAATCTTTCTATTTGATGAATATAAAGAAGGACATTTACATTATTTGGCTGAAGTCCTTATCCA
Source organism: Noturus placidus (assembly GCA_022414735.1). NCBI lineage: Eukaryota > Metazoa > Chordata > Actinopteri > Siluriformes > Ictaluridae > Noturus > Noturus placidus. The sequence goes on along the minus strand of JAFFST010001032.1, from coordinate 17,467 downwards.
GAGTGATTTACAATTTTCTCAGTTATACAACTGAGCAGTCGAGGGTTAAGGGCCTTGCTTAGGTGCCCAGCAGTGGCTGGGACTTGAACTCACTGGGACTTTCTGAGCTACCACTGCCTAGCATCTCAAGCTATCATCAAACATGGGGAAAATATTCAACCTTAGACAGGTCCTGTACTTTTGCTGCCTTCTAGGGACAGTTTTTATCTCTATAGTGCAAACGCCGCCAATAACAGCCTCCTCCCAATTGTAAGTGTGTAATACTATAGTGCTAACAACACAGAAGATCGCAATATATATCACCCGCTCAGTTATCGGCACATGCCTAGTATACGAGACAGAAGGCTTAATGAGATGTCAGTATGAGAGTCTCTGCTGTAATATCATGTACAATAAGTATTCTCAGTGTTTCCTGTGATGAATTCTACACTGCACCAGCATTATGCTTAGTGTGGCATATATAGTCTATATGTAGTGATGTCCATAATATAGATGATCTAATAATAGTCGTAGATGGTTATGTAAACAAAGTGTTCCATTTTGAACGTCAAATACGATGCTTTTATTTTTCCTTTCTTTTTTATTTTTAACCTGTTAAACATTCAAGTGCTCTTCATCAGCAGCCTCAGTGCAGGAAATCAGCATTGCGTGTACAGCGTGTATCATAGTCTTCGTGGCTGAAGCGATTCTTTGTGACCTTTACTTTTCAAACTAACAGATATTTTATGGTTTCAATCTTTTACACAAAGAGTGTAACACAACTGAATGAAGGACTGATGGGGGGCGGGGGGGCTTTTTGCTAAATGAAAATTGGTGTTTTTATGTAAATACTGTGATTTTTATGTCTGTTCACATACACAGCTCCATGCGTGCTCGTGTAGGTTTTAATATTATTATGTGCAATGTACGTGCGTATTTAACTCTCGGTATTTAGTTAGCCTGGTTATTGTACAATGAGTTTAGACTTGTGTAAATGTGTCCAGTTCATTTTTGTGACGACAAATTGTGCTTGTGATAATAAATTCTCATTGAATATGTGGATTTCAATGACAGGCTCAAGAGTCTTCATTGGGTAGATTTGCCTCTGTGATGGAGCTTGTGTTTCTCCACAAACATTTACATGCTTTTTGAGGCACTTTTATCCAAAGTAACTCACTAATCAGACAGAATCCAAATCACTTGTTTGCATGCACCTGAAATCAAAATAGGTCTTTTTGGAGCTTCTGGTACCTTAGTGTCTCTTAGCATTATGGACACCAAATCTAGGGAAAATATTGTTGGAGATATTCGTCTTTTAATTGAATACAGTAGATTTTCCAGGATAAAAATTAAAAAAAAATTCATGACACCTTCCTGTACTCGTCTTGTGTTTGTCCAGTTAAATGTTCTCTAGAACTTTCTCTAGAATGTCCCGGCCCGATTGCAGCTCAGCAGAAATCATTGTTCATTAGCGTGTTTTGTACAAATTCCAAGCATTTATTCTCAAGCAAAGGATGATTGTAAAAGGGAATAGTGTGCAAAAAGACCCACAACTAAAAACAGTAGTCGTTTTGCTGTTTTGGTTTCAGGGGTATTACCAGCCCATCAGTGTCTCACCTGCCACCCCAGGATTTTAACATATAACCTTCTGGTCTCTCCTGACATTATATTGGGTTTGAACCCCATTTGAACGATTCCAAATATCTTGACTGTTCCAAATTTCTGTTATAACATAAAATAATCATCTGATTATATACATCAAATAGCAAAAGGAATATCACAACAGTAATAAAAGGAAGGTCACAACAGTCATCATTACAATTCCATATCCCCAGATGAAAAACAAACACATCAATCAGCCATAACCTTAAAATCTCCCTCCAAATATTGTGTAGGTTCTTCTTGTGCCACCAAAATAGCTCTGACCCATCAAGGCATGGAGTACACAAGCCCTCTGAAGGTGTGCTGCGGTATCTGGAACCAAGACATTAGCAGCAAATACTTTAAGTTCTGTAAGTTGTGAGGTGGAGCCTCCATGGATCAGACTTGTTTGTCCATTACATCCCACAGATGCTCGAATTGGAGGCCAAGTCAACACCTTGAACTCTGTCATGTTCCTCAACCCATTAATGAATCATTTTTGCAGTGTTGCAGGACGCATTATCCTGCTGAAAAAGGCCACTGCCATTAGGGAATACCGCTGCTATTAAGGGGTGCATTTGGGCTGCAACAATATTTAAGTAGGTGCTATGTGTCAAAATAACATCCACTTAGATGCCAGGACCAAAGCAGAACATTGCCCAGGGCATCACACTGCCTCTGCCGGCTTGCTTTCTTCCCATAGTGCATCCCGGTGCTATCTCTTCCCCAGTTAAGTGACACAGACGCACCCATCTGTCCACATGATGTAAAAGAAAACAGGATTCACCAGACCAGGCCACCTTCTTCCAGTGCTCCTTGGTCCAGTTCTGATGCTCATGTGCCCATTATAGGTGCGTTCAGTGGTGGACAGGGGTCAGCATGGGCACTCTGACTGGTCTGCCCCAACCACAGCATGCTGTGATGCACAGTGTGTTCTGAAACATTTCTATCGTAGCCAGAATAACATATTTATGCAATTTGTGCTACAGTAGATCTTCTGTGGGATTGGACCAGATGGGCTAACCTTCCCTCTCCACGTGAATCAGTGAGCCTTGGGTACCCAGGACTCTGTCGCTTGGTAGGTACTAAGCACTTCATATGAGGAACACCCCACAAGGCCTGCCGTGTGGAGATGCTCTGACCCAATCGTCTAGTTGTCACAATTTGGCCTTTGAGAACTGACTGTTCAATTGCTGCCTAATATATCCCACTCCTTGACAGCGGGATACCACTCCTCATCACAGTAAGGAGATAATCTATGCTATTCACGCCACCTATCTGTGGTTTAATGCTATGGCTGATTGGTTTGTCTCTTAGTTTGTTTACACACATTAAAATTATAATCATATAATTTCCTTTACTAAGTTATCATTGTCAAGGTTGCAGAGCCTCTCAGGAACACTGGGTGCATCATGTTCACATACTCCTTCACAACTAGGAGTGATTTACAGTAGCCAATCCACATACCAGCTTGTTTTGACGGTTGGGAGGAAACCGGAGAACACGGAGCTCAGAGATGAACCCAGGACCATGGAGCCGTGGAGCCTGCTGACTCGTTTGCAGAGACTGCTATTTCCATGAAAGTCTCAGCACTGACATATTTTCCTAAAACTCTTGGAGGAGAAATGATATGAGTTGCTCCTTTTGGCCTCTAGCCTCAAAGGGAATATGGCTGAATCATCATATCCTTAAGGAAGCAGGATAGAGGAGCAGGGCTGTTTCAGTATTGTCACACCAACTAAGACATTTTGTCAAAAGGATGTATGAATGCTGAAACACATCCCAGATCCCCCATCCTGCTTCCTTTGATCAATTGTGTGGTCCAGGAGTAGTTAAAACGAGAACAAATATATCCAATGTTTCCACTAGGACATATTTCGAGCTGCCGACTTAAGTTACATAACTTTTCATTGGGGTGTTTGTATTCAGAGAGAGTATGTACTTAAAGGGTTTTTTGTTTGTTTATTTATTTATTTATTTATTTTGATGCAACAAATCACCTGCATGTAGTTCATACCTCCGAGGTTGCCAGATATTTGTTCAGTAGAAGCGTATGAGACATCTAGACCACTGACTTTAAACTAAAACACCTGCCTTTAAACCCCCAACCATAAATAAATAAGGAAACAGCACCTTTTCCCTTTGATTTCAAATGTACACTTACAATGAAACATTAATGAAAGAGACCATTTAAAAATGAAGAAATACTAATATGATGAGGGTATGAATGAAAGGTTTCAAGCACTGAAATAAACATCTAATAGAAGACTGGAATGTATTGCAAATACTTCTGCATGAATCGTCCTTGTTGTAATTATCCCCATTATATTTTCATTTTAAATTTGTTTCAATTGAACAATATTGTAAAACATTTTCAGGAGCATTTTGTCCTGCTCTTTGGATCTATGCAGTTTGGAAAACTCCTCGTCTTAAATGGATCCTGGTTTGTAATAGCACATTTTCTATATAAATGCAGGTTCATGCAGAGGAGAAAGTTATATCACTTCAGATATTTCAGGGTTTTCTTACCCACTCCTTGCCATGGTTGTTGCGCACACCTGCGAAGACTTGTTATAATTGCATTTTCATGGAGCGTCTTCTATTTGTTCCATCGTAATGGAGGGTTGCATGCCATGGCTCGCTGCCTGCATTAACCAGAGGCCAGTGAAATCAGCTTTGCTGCGTGCCTTCCTTTCGTTTCATAAGAGAGTTCATATCAGATTGCATCCACATTCCAGCATGGGCTGATAGCATCTTGGATTGCGCTCCTTGAATTTGCGCTTGACATTGGCCAAGTGCTTCTGCAATGCTGTTGATGGACTGTTCTTGAAGGTGGAGAGTTAAAAGTACACTCTGCAGCTGCTTGCCATTCAGCTGCTTTTACATTCATTTCTTTCACATCATGCTTGATTTCCAGTGACTCTGTTTTTACTCAATCCCCACCCCACCCCAACCCCCTCTGCATTATAAATGTATACATGTCTAACAATTCGTGGTAAATATGGAGAGCCCTTGGAGCTATGTTTTCTGATTTAGAGGGCATGAGGAGGGCAGTGAACGTCGGCACTCTCTTCTGACAGCGTTTTAGTCGTGCCCACTTGGGCTTCATGCAGTCCTGCCAAGGCCGTTTCTAAACAAATCAAATTGCACTGGCAGCCTGTCATCAAATTCTCGGTTGGTGTGAACAAGCCGTAATCTTTTTTTTTTGTTCCAGAATGTTTTATTTTGGTAAGATAGGGCGTTCAGAGGACAAAGGCTAGAGAGGCACTTTCCTGTATAACAATGTCAGAACATTCAGAGATAAATTATACATATAAGTTTTAATGTGGTTAAGCTGGAATGTCACAAAAAATAATATTCTTGCAATATTCAGTAAATGTATTAATAACAGTTTGCATCTCTCACAACTTTAGAAGTTAGATAAATACTAACATGGAAGCAGTTGTGTGAACATATAAAGGCTACATAAAACACCCTTGCCAAAAAGATGTAAAAGTTCCTTGATCTGCAAGGTGAGGACATTTTCTGATCAAATGATTAGCTACATTGGTTTATCACTATAGATTTTACAGTATATTGAGAAACAAATACAGTTGTGTGAAAAAATAAGTACACCCCCATGGAAATTGGCTTTTCTTTCTTTTTTACATATTTGCACAAACAAACCTTTGATCCTCTTTGAAACAGTGCCTATTAATAAATTTATACGCTCCATCAAATGACACACAAAATTGACATTTTGTAAATTGACAATCAATTGCCAGATCAGTCACATGGAAAAAAAAAAGTACACCCTTACATTTATCACACGTTCAAATCCATATAATTAGAATCAGGTGTTCAAGATTGGGTACCAGTGATTAGATTCTGCTTAGAGAGTGCAGGTGGAACCGGTCTTATTTATATCCCTCTCATATCTAGTGCCTGGTGTTCTCTTTGTTACTGAGGTGTGTGGTGTCATGCCCTGATCTAAAGAGCTCTGAAAGCCTTCAGGCAAAAAAGGTTGCTGATGTGTAGGAGTCAGGCAAAGGACTTATAAAGATATCCAAATTATTTTAAATGCATCATTCTACTGTAAGGAAAACAATTAAGAAGTGGTGCAGATTTCAAACGACTGCCAACTGGTCGAGGACTGGCCGTCCCAGCAAATTCAGCCCAAGTCTGATGCAAAAAGAAGTCTCCAAGAAACTCACAATTTCATCACAGGATCTGCTAGTAAGTCTTGCAACTGTTTGTGTCAAAGTGCATGCTTCTACAATCAGAAAGAGATTGCACAAATTTGACCTGTATGGGAGGCTTGCAAAGCCTTTGTAAGACTACAGTTTGCCAATGAGCATATAGGCAAAGACCAGGACTTTTGGAATTATTGCATCAAAGATTATTTGCTTGTAGTAACAGCAGACATGTTTGGTGCTGAACAAACACAGCTTTTCAGAAGAAGCACCTCATACCATCTGTGAAGCATGATGGTGGAAATGTTATGGTTTGGGGTTGCTTCACTGCCTCAGGGACTGGACAGCTTGCATTCATTGTTCCATCTATGATTTCTGCACCATATGAAAGAGTGCTTGAGGAGAATGTGAGGCCATCTGTCTGAAAGTTGAACGGAAAGTGAACATTTCAACAGGATAACAATCCTAAGCACACAAGCAAATCCACCAAGGAATGGCTCAAAAAGAAGAAATGGAGGGTTATGGAGTGTCCTAGACAACGCCCGGATTTGAATCCCATTAAAATGTTGTGGGGGATTTAAAACGGGCAGTACATGAAACAAAACTCTCAAACATCTTGCAACTGAAATAACATTGCATGGAAGAGTGTTCAAAAATTCCAGCAAGTCCAGTGAACTATTATGAAAAACACCTACAAGAAGTTATTTCTGTTGAAGGGGGCAATACTAGCTTCTGATACCAAGGGTGTACTTACTTTTTCCACTGAAGAATATCACATCTATTGATATTTATGTTGAATAAATGATTGAAAAAGTTAATTTTCCTTGTGGTTTTGTTCAAGTATATCAACTTTATTAATAGGCACTATGTCACATATGTCAAAAAAAGCCAATAATTTCCATGAGATGTACTTTTTTCTTTTTCTTTTTTTTTCACATGACTATGTTAACCCTTGAATTCCCACTAAAATCTACTTAGATTTCATTTACATGGGATACTGATTGACAAAGAGCTCCAAAATCAAAATAGCACTATCCTGGGATGTAAAGCAGGAATACACCCTGGTAGGGACACCAGTCAATCACGAGACACCATACACAAAGTCACTGATACCTAGGGGTATTTTATGTGCAGTCATTTTTATTTATTATTTATTTTTAAACCTGAGAACCTGGAAGAAACCCATAGGGATACAGGGAGAACCAAGGACCTCGAGCTGTGAGGTGCTACTTGCTGTGATATGCAATACTCTATTGTTTCACGTTTGGTTAAATGTATAATTTGACCTGAACAGAACATGAGGGTTAAGCATTATTCAGTTATAGCAGGCATGTCTTGTTTATCATGCACAGTCATGCTTCTTTAAGCCCACATTTCCCAATATTGCTCCCTCTGAGTCTAATTACAGGACAGGTTAATGGAGCCAGTCGTCAGGGGGCATGAGGCCAATCTTCTGCAAAAGTCCAGTTTAAATACTGAATTAGCCACAGTGTGTTATAAGGCATAATATGGAATAAAGGAAGAAAGGCTATCACAAAGCGTTTTGTTGCAGCAAATGCTTTATCCATACAGTTAAATCTAATTTATTGTGTAATTTACTGCTTTATGTAGTGGAATGTCGACATGGTGAGCAACTTCTTGCAATGTGAAGTCCTGTAGAAGTGTGCAGAGCTGCTGGAGCGGGACGTTTTATATGGGACAAAAAGAAGCTACGTACTGTATATTCATTCGTTAACATGGGAGTGTACTGGGTGCTTGCAAGGCATTTACCATGTTCATTCATTCACCTCCCGTAGCTGCCGAAGGGTCACAGTGATTTCAACTGCTCATTCGTTTATACATTTGTTTATTTAACTGCAGGGGAGTGTGGGAGCTGTCAAACATTCTGTAGGAGCGAGTAGGGTTGGTCAGAATTCTTTTGGGATCTCGTGCATTCCTTTATCCTATATAATAAACTATCTATAGGCACTTTTAGGTCAGTCCTAATGCTACAATGCTATTAAAATATTTGATTTTTTTTTGCCATCATCCTCTAGCAACATTGGGGCGCAAAGAGAATCAACAGAAATACGTAAGCTTAGAAAGACTTGTGGGTTTTTTGTCAAACAAAACAATCAAAAAAGGGACATTTTGACCATTTTGGTGCTTGTTGGTATGGTTGCGTTTTTGACTTAATAAAGTTTCACTTTCCACTCATGATATTACACAAATTACCAGTATTACTGGCACCATAAAACTTGAACTGTATACTTTTTTTCTCCATTGGCCACTGATACAGTGTCAAAGGTTCTACCTGAATGGGTTTGCTCAAGACATACAGTATCTGATAAAAGTGAGTACACCCCTCACATTTGTGTAAATATTTGATGATATCTTTTCATGTGACAACACTGAAGAAATGACACTTTGCTACAATGTAAAGTAGTGAGTGTACAGCTTGTGTAACAGTGTAAATTTGATGTCCCCTCAAAATAACTCAACACACAGACATTAATGTCTAAACCACTGGCAACAAAAGTGAGCGCACCCTTAAGTGAAAATGTCCAAATTGGGCCTAATTAGCCTTTTTCCCTCCCCGGTGTCATGTGACTTGTTAGTGTTACAAGGTCTCAGGTGTGAATGGGGAGCAGGTGTGTTAAATTTGGTGTCATCGCTCTCACACTCCCTCATACTGGTCATTGGAAGTTCAATATGGCACCTCATGGCAAAGAACTCTCTGAGGAGCTGAAAAAAAGAATGGTTGCTCTACATAAAGATGGCCTAGGCTATAAGAAGATTGCCAAGACCCCGACACTGAGCTGTAGCACGGTGGCCAACACCATACAGCGGTTTAACAGGACAGGTTCCACTCAGAACAGGCCTCGCCATGGTCGACCAAACAAAACCGGCCAGTGGTTTAGACATTAATGTCTGTGTGTTGAGATATTTTGAGGGGACAGTAAATTTACACTGTTACACAAGCTGTACACTCACTACTTTACATTGTAGCAAAGTGTCATTTCTTCAGTGCTGACACATGAAAAGATATCATCAAATATTTACACAAATGTAAGGGGTGTACTCACTTTTGTGAGATACTGTACATACATACATACATACCTAGGGTAATTCTGAGTAGCACTCCACTTACTGACATGTCTTGTTAAAATGATATTACTCAATTGTGACCTTTTATTTAAGAGCACAGTTGTAATCTTTTTTCCTGCAACTGCGAGTTAATATGTCACAGTTGATTATTGGAAAGTGAAGCACTTGTAATTGTGTGATATCACCAAGTAATTAAAAGATTTAAAAGTGACAATACCAGGTGCAAGATATAAAGGGGTATATTACCATGCAACTGCAAGGGGAAAAAACTGGCAAAACTGTGCCACTCTGTTTAAATAAAACAAAGCTCTGTGATCTCCTACCTCGCCCCCACCCCACCCCAAAATGCACTGACTGGACCTTACAATGAAAAGCTCAGTGTCAAACTCTTTCAGGAGTATTTCTTCTTGGACAACTGACAACTTCACACAGAAGAGTGTATACACAGTCAGGCCAGTCAGACTGTAACCTTTCTGTTTCTGTAACCTTACTGTTTCTGAATGTTGTGTCCAGAAAAGTCCACAAAAGGTCGAGACTAGTGAATCATAAACCAGAACTATGATTTCTGGGCCTGTTCTTAAATGTGAAATAGAAATTAGCCATTAAACTATTGTACCGAAATCGTAACAGAAACTTGGGACAAGGTTAATAGAATACAAACCCATTTTATTTAGTTAGTATGCTTACATGTATCTAAAATCTTCATCCAATCTAAGTATACACCTGAGCAATTGAGCACTAAGAGGCCAGTATTCCCACTGTTGCAGTTCTGGGATTTAATCTGGGAAATGCAACCCAAAAGAAGAGATATGTCACAGTCTAAACCTGCCTTAATCTTACGTATCTGCCAAAGACTCCACAAATTGTATACTGACAACAACCCCAAAAAAGTGATTATGAAGCTAATCACTAGGCTTTGTGAAAGGGTTTATGAAGAACAGCAGTCTGAACATAATCCTCAACGTTTTATGAGGGTGTTGTGTGGAATATTCTATCACTAGTCACAAGAAAAGCTATGTATCCACTTCAAAGATTCAGTTTATTTATGACTTTTAATTGAACACTATCAATTTTGAGGACAAATGCATAATTTAGAGCATGTAAGAGATCCCTCTATCTGTATCCACTTCCACTATCCTCAGCATAGTTTGAACCAAGCCACTTCAAGAATTCTCTAAGCTTTAGTCTAAGATCTCTGAACTGCAAACACAAGCAAGCCTTTAGTTTTGCACTGAAGCTATGAGTCTGTGTAGCTAACAAGTAATGGAAGTCAATCTACCCTGATCCTTTTCTGTACATACAGACAGTATATGCCTCAAACAACATCCAGTTATTCTGTAATGTCACTTAAAATTGCTGATTTTGCTGCATTGAAAATTTACTGTAATCTATACACAACATGTCTTAAGAAACATGACCTCGTGGGCATATTCTATAGCTTTTGGTGGAGAGACACTTTTTCTCTTACTGCAATTTGGTGTATGTTGGCACCCTTAGACCCAACTCCAAAGATCTGAAGACGGAACTGGAACTTATGAGTATGACAATACTAAATACTTATAAAGAAGATTTTACAAAGCTTTAGTGCACAACTAAGGATGTAAACTTTGGACATCAAACATGTCTTAGCTAACTGACTACATTTGCAAATGTAATACATTTTAACTGTCAAAATATTATTTTAATTTTTAATATCAATTTAATATTCAAAAATATTTCCTGATATAGAATATTGTGTTTTAAATTAAAAAAAAAAATAGTTCTCAGATTTAACTTTGCACCTCATTTGAGAATTTCAGAATGTTCTATGGATTGAAAAATTGGAACTGTTTGGAATAACTGGTGTCCAGTTACATCTGGAGTAAACCAAACACAGAATTGCACAAAAAGAACATCACGTCTACAGTCAAGTGTGGTGGAGGTAGTGTGATGGTGTGGGGATGATTTACTGCTTCAGGGACTGGGCAACTTGCAATAATTGAGGGAAACATGAATTCCGCTCTCTACCAGAAAATCCTAAAGGAGAATGTCCGGTCTTCAGTCCATAATTTGAAACTCAAGTGCAACTGGATTATGAAGCAAGACAATGATCCAGAGTATAGGAGTAAATCCTAGTCCTAGACTTAAGTGAAAGACTGATCTCCAGTTATTGGAAGCATTTGGTTGCAGCTACTGCTGCTAAAGGTGGCAAAAAAATATTTTGGTATTTCACATTGCTTGTCCACTGGTGTTGGATAACCTTTTTTTTTTCTTCAATAAAAAAATTAAATTGTGTGTTTACTCAGGTTGCCTTTTGTTATATGTTGTATTTCATTTGAAGATCTAGATTTACATTTACATTTACATTTATTCATTTAGCAGACGCTTTTATCCAAAGCGACTTACAAATGAGAGATGCAAGCAAAGTGATATCAAGCAGAGAAC
>JAFFST010001030.1:151947-168962 GCA_022414735.1 Noturus placidus | reverse complement strand
ATGTATGTATGTATGTATGTGTATATATATATATATATATATATATATATGTATATATTGTGTGTGTGTCTATACACGTATATATGTATGTTTATATATATTATATATTATATATATTTATATATATATATATATGTGTGTGTGTGTGTATATATATATATATATGTATGTTAGTATTTATGCATTATGTTTATGGATGCACAAAAAGCACCCAATTACACTACAATCCTAAATTAATAATAGAAACTCACTTTCACTGCACCTTGTTGTTTGTTACTCACTGTCTTTACACACATTATTTTACTTGTGTTTACTTTTAATCATAGTGTTTTAATTAGACATCACAGATTTTACTCGCTCTCCCACTCTGTATCACGCCGTCTACACTATGTGTGAGGAGCATCGCGGCCACGTTACTAACACATCACTATAATAAAGGACAGAACTTACACTGCAAGCGCGCAAATACGGTATATAATGAAAATAAACTTAAATTAAACTAAACCTTTTAAGCAGCTTGCACCAGTTTCCCCTGCCCCTTACACACAGTGAAGCATTTTGGATATAAACATAACTTTGTGCCAGTGCATCAGTTTGATATCCGCGGTGTTTAATATAAAATGCCCTCCTGCCTTAGAGGACTTTCATCTGGTGAGGACTGAGGTCATTTTGGGAATAAAAGGTAATGCTGACAGAAATTAAATTGAAGAAAGCAATTATTGGTGACTGGGTATCTGCTAATGCTAGCGTGCGTATGGCGTCATGCGCCGTCGTAGCTTATACTTCCGGTTAGTAAAAAAAACCCACTAGTGTTATATTTGAGATAATATTACCTTTCTAAAATCCACACATCCGCAATTTGTGAAAATATTAAAGACACAACAAAATATAAATAGACAAAGTACTCAAGGCATTAACACGGAACAGACGAACACAGTAGGGTAACCAACCCTACCAATGACAGGACTGGGGTGGAGGCAGGACTCGAAGCAAAACAAAGGCACATGGAGAACGTGTGCTGAGAGAGGGGAATTCGTGACATAACGTTATGAATATGAGCAGCATCAGCTAATCAGACGCATTTCTTTGTCGTCAGGCCTGACCTAGTGGATATGAGCAAAGTATCAACACAGTGTAGCAGATCAAACCTGGAGCATGCGTTCACTGTGGCTGAGCAGCTGGGTGTGGCTCGGCTGCTGGATCCGGAGGGTAAGTCTCATAGACACAGGTGTCCATTATGGTCTTTTTATAGTGTGCGATCCTTGCGATGGGAGCTTCTCAAATCAGCTGATTGTTTATTGTCATGACGTAAAATTACACTTCATCTAGTTCTCAGTTTCCACATGTATCCACTTGCATCATGAAGAAACTTCCAATTTAGGGTTTCGTTCATGAGCGTTCGAGTGCTGTTTTGTCTGTTGTACGAACTGCGATCACAAACTTCTCTCTCCTGTTGAACAGATGTGGATGTCACATCTCCGGATGAGAAGTCAGTCATTACCTACGTATCAACATTATATGATGTCTTTCCTAAAGTACCGGAGGGTGTTGAGGGCATCAGTGCAAACGTAAGTAAAGAGCAGCGAGATTTACGTTCATCATGTGACGTGTATTATGAAAAAAAGCATGGGAGTTTCTAATATTTAACAACTCCTAAATCTTCAGTGCACCTGGTCGTGTGGTGACACGGCCCTTATTGTTATTTCAGTTAGTAGTTGTTTTCCAGGTTAACTTGCGTTCTATATTACGGTCTAAAACAGAGCTAGTGGCTTGGCAGCTTTGGGAAAATGGTTCATTCTTTTTACACAGGAGATTTTGCCAAATGATTGGCTACAGAGCATTGTTGTACACCTCATGGTCAAACAAGAGCTTGAATGGCTGTAACTACATTGAAATCTAAAGTAATAATAATAATATTTATTAAGTCAAATGTATTATAATTTTTTTTTAAAGTAGGGTTTGCATTCAGGTCAAACGGGTCAAAATATCCTGAATTACTTGTTTTTCTTGCAGGATGTCGATGTTAAATGGGTGGAATACCAGAATATGGTCAATTACCTCAGCCAATGGATCAAACATCATGTGTCTGTCATGTCAGATAGAAACTTTCCCTGTAACCCTGTGGAACTTAAGGTAAGGCAACACATATCCTGCTGCAGCGAATCAGCGAGACTGCATAGCTGGAGAAGACAAATTAGCCTTGGAGCAGACATCTCTGCAGCCTGGAACATGTCTGCAAGGCGACCTTATGTTAAGAGGCGTGTGGGTTTAGAAGACGGAAATGGATTTATTAGAACGCTAGACTTATTCTGAATAGAGAGATTAGATGTTTTACCTATGCTTGTGTGTGAGAGCTGGTGAGATTTGCCGTGTAGCTGGCTCTCATTATGAAATCCTGGGGCATAGTGCCAGCGTACTCTGAGAATATGAAGCGTCCCTCTGATGTTAATGAGTATTAACGCCTGACTAAATATCAGTACAGATCAGCCTCTGCTCAGGCAGGTGTGGAGCTCTGCTGCACTTGTGTGTGTGTGTGTGTGTGTGTGTGTGTGTGTGTGTGTGTGTGTGTGAGAATATCAGTTATAAGGATTTTTTAAATATATATTTCTTTAATAAGAATGCAGTTTTTTTTTTTATTTTATTTTTTTTAAAAAAGGAAGAAAGACAATTGTAAACTAAGCTGCTAATGATTTTTTTATTTGGTCTTTACAGGCACTTTATTTGCAATACCAGCACTTCAAGGAGAGTGAAATCCCACCAAAGGAGAACGAAAAGACCAAAATCAAGCATCTTTATAAAATGTTAGAGGTCGGTATACATCAAAAGATTCTATTATACTTATTTTACATTTGGTTTGGATCATAGGAATGGATTAAGATCACTCTGGAAGATCTCTAAGATGTGCTCTTAACAATACAGGTGTGGATCGAGTTTGGTCGCATTCATTTGCCAGAGGGTTACCACCCTAACGACGTGGAGAAGGAATGGGGCAAGCTGATCGTGGCCATGCTTGAGAGAGAAAAGAGCCTAAGGCCTGAGGTCGACAGGTATGAATCTTTTTACTTTCATTTCTCCGTCACTCAAGCTTATTGTCGAAGTAAGACTCCAGGCGCTAATATTGTAAATTAAGATTATTTTGACAATTCCATATTTGTCAATCTGGAAAATGCACTGAGAAGGTGGTTCGGTCGAGTGAAACAAATGTGTGATAAAGGGTGATCGACGTGAACATGGAAATGCTTTGCTGTTTTTTTTCTGTTATTTAAATCTCATATGGGGGTAAATGATTTTGCCTATTGCTTTCTTTCAACGGTTTCTTCTTCCAGTTTTAAATCTGTGCCCTTGGGTATAGTAATTTGCTTGCTGATACAGCTCTGGGATGGGTTTGTTTACAGGGATAGATGTAGATAGTGTTTTGCAGTTTTATGACTCATATCAGATGAAATCGAAGTCATATTTAGAAGCAGTGCTGTGTTGGGTCTTGTTCAGGACTTCCATTGTTGATACTTATATGGACATTAAGCTTCATAATTATATGTTTGCTGTCCAGTATAAAACAGCTAAATAAGCCTGTTGAGCCAGAAGATTGGAAAAGGTGGGTGTGTCACCTTTGGTATTACATTCCATGCTCTTTGAAACAAACTGTCAGTGTCTGAACTTGTAAGCGACTCATCTGTCTGAGAAGAATGTTAGGTGTTTTTCACCAGAGGAGAATATGATTGGAGGGGCTGGCTTTTCTGATGCAGCACGTGAGCTTATAAATGGCAGTGGATAGAGCCCCGTGCACGCAGAAGGGTATCACTGTTAGGATTATGTCTCGGATGGCGGTGTGGTAGACTCTGTTCCCTTTGGGCGGCCTGGCTATCATGAATAGCAACCTGGTTTATCGCAGTAGCGGGGGGTCATCCGTGAGCAACAGCACTATGACGAGCCTCGGCTCAGCTGAGAATTTGTTATCTGGAGCACAAGAGCCATTCTCAAGCACTCCGTTCTATCTCAACAACTACTCTGCATATGGAGGAAGGTGAGGTGTACGTCTGCAATCTTGGGTACCTCACAGAGATACTCTTGGTATCCTCTTGAGCAAATGGCTGTCTGTGATATTTTGGCTTTGCATGCAGATAAATATCTTGTCATCTTTTATTATTGTAGACTTGAAATGCTGCAGCAAATCGCAGACAGAGTTAAGCGAGACTGTGTGGCTGGAGAAGACAAACTAGCCTTAGCACGGGCATCTCTGCAGTTGGTAAGTATTGAGACAAATCGGAACGTCCCTGAAATCTATCGTTCTGCACGGGAAGTCGACTTAAGTTTACGCTAATCATTCCTCCAGGAATTAAAAAGGTTAGAATCTGGGATCCAGTTGCAGAATGAGCCTGAAATTGCAGGACACCTGCTGGAATGTGAGACACTTTTGAGGCAGCAAGTGGTCGACATCCAGATTTTGCTGGATGGAAAGTTCTACTTGGCAGATCAGCTTGTTCAAAGGTGAGAAACCCTGGCAAAGTTCTTGCATCCGTTGCTAAAATTCACAGCTGTAATTTGATTGCGTTCTTTAATCAGCAATTAGACTGTTCGCGATGAAATAAGCGGATAAACAAGTCTGAATTGGGTTTTATTATAGGGTATCCAAGCTTCGTGATGACCTGCTGACCCTCAGAACAGAATGCTCCTCGGTGTACAGCAAGGAACGCAGTCTGAGCACGGAACAGACCAAGATGATGATCTCTGGCATCACACAGAGTTTGAACTCGGGCTTCTCTCAGAGCCTGAATATGGGTCTAAATCCTGCGCTCACACCAGGCTCTGCCCTCTCCTCCAGCTTTACCCCAGCCATGACACCGGCACTGACCCCAGCCATGACCCCAGGATCGAACCCGTCTCTGATACCTGGCTTGCAGTCTACCCTGAGAGTCGGAGGTTCCATGGAGCCAGGGATTCTCCAGCACATGAAACACATGCAAATCCGCAAGCCAATGCACAAAGCTTCTTTAGTTGACCCCAGCTTGTCTGAGGAAGACGTCAATATGAAGTTTGTCCAGGACCTGCTTAACTGGGTGGAAGAGATGCAGGTGAGAATTCTCTTTGGTGTGTGTGTGTGTGTGTGTGTGTGTGTGTGTGTGTGTGTGTGTGTGTGATTTTGTTTTGTTTTTATGTATTTGTAATAACGTGTTGGTGGAAAGAAAATGTTTCTTTACACTTTTAAGGTGCAACTCGATCAAGGCGAATGGGGATCTGATCTTCCGACTGTTGAGTCTCATTTAGAAAATCACCGAAATGTTCACAAAGCCATCGAAGACTTCCACATGAGCATTAAGGAAGCAAAAATGAGCGAGGTACGTTTTGATTCCGTTGTGCTGCTACGCTGTTCTAAGCGATACGGACGGCTCAGAATATAAAATGGTTATTTGACTTTTTAGATTCAGATGACGCACCCGTTGAAACGGAGTTACTCGGACAAGCTGGACCTTTTAGAAAGCCAGTACGGGAGGCTACTCGTGAGTATGACGCAATAATAACGACCTTCAATACATTTTATTACTGAATCGAATAAATACCACAGATTTTGCACAAAATTTCTTGCGTTCTTAGGAATTAGTTTACGGCTAATTTCCCATGATTCTTTGACTTCAGAACTATAGTAAAGAGAGGCAGAAGCACCTGGACAGCCTGCGTAGCTTTGTGTCGCATGCCACCCGAGAATTAATATGGCTTAACGAGAAAGAGGAAGAGGAGGTAGCCTTTGATTGGAGTGAGCGCAATAGCATTATCTCCAGGAAGAAGGACTACCATGCTGTGAGTCCACACATCTTTTGCTATGAACGGTTTTCTTCTCCCATCTTTTCTCTGCTTTTTATCGATCTAGTCATTATCAATCATTTTTAATCGATTGGAGTGGGGTGTTGTATAATGTACACTACCGGTCAAAAGTTTGAAAGCACTCGACTGAAATGTTTCTCATGATCTTATAAACCTTTTGATATGAAGGTGTATGATTAAATGTTTATTTAAAAAAATTTTAAAAGGATGACTTGGATAATAAAGGGTCTAAACTTTTGTGTAGGTACTGCTCCCACCTATGTGAAATTATGCTCTGAAAGTAGCTTTGTACACTCTGAGCCTAAGAATTCATTCATGACCCTGTCTCCTCGCGTGTTTAACAGGAAAATGCCTTCTACCTCTGTGCCAGTATAGTTTGAAACTTGCCAGAAACACATAAAACAGTAGTAATTTGCCTCACCCTACACCACCACAGGAACTGATGAGAGAGCTGGATGAGAAGGAGGGGGTGATCAAGTCTGTGCAGGACCAAGCTGACATCCTTTTACAACAGAACCATCCAGCTAGGCTTACTATTGAGGTAAAGCAGAATTGTGTAAAAACGTGTACCGAAAATTCGATTCAAAACAGGATGGGTTCTTACAAATGAAATGATTTATCTACACGTCTTCTTCTGGTAATTTTTAGGCATATAAGGCTGCCATGCAAACACAATGGAGCTGGATCCTGCAGCTCTGCTACTGTGTGGAACAGCACCTGAAAGAAAATATGAATTACTTTGAGGTAGGTGACCGTCTATTTTGTGGTTTAACTGCTGATTCCTCTTTTTTATTTTTTTCTTCTTCTTCCCCTCCTGGTTTTGTCTGATTTGAGCCTTTGCTCCCCTAATAGTTTTTCAATGCTGCCAAAGAGTCTATGGACTACCTTAAAAGCCTTCAGGATTCAATTACAAGGAAATATGGTTGTGACCGTACTAGCAGTCTGCATAGATTGGAGGATCTCATTCAGGAGTCTATGGTTAGTAATCTTGCAAAACACTATACACTGTGTCACGGGTGTTATCAGTAACTTTCCAGTCTGAGATATGATATGTCGTCGTCACTGCAGGATGAAAAAGAGCAGCTTCTTCATTACCGCAGCACTGTGGCTGGCTTGGTAGGACAGGCCAAGTCTGTTGTTCAACTCAAGCCCCGCAACCCAGAGAACCCTGTCCGAACTTCCCTACCTGTCAAGGCCATTTGTGATTACCGTCAGATCGAGGTGACTCCTTTTAGAAACATGTCCTTAAGTTTCTGATGTCCTACATCATTTTTTTTTGCTAAATCCTATTTTTGATGACAGATTACTATCTACAAAGATGATGAGTGTGTGCTGGCCAGTAACTCTCACCGAGCCAAATGGAAGGTAATCAGCCCTTCAGGGAATGAGGCCATGGTGCCTTCTGTCTGCTTTACTGTGCCTCCACCCAATAAGGAGGCAGCAGAGATGGCCAGCAGGTGAGCACAACACAATTAGCAATTCTTTCCATCCTTCCAAAAAAAAAAAGTCTGTGTTTTCCTTCACCACTCCCCTTTAACCACAGTATCGGTTTACCTTGCTTCGTGTACAGGCAACACAATGCGCCATGACCTCACGTGGCTTTTTAACGCAAACAGGTTTCGTGCCTATGTCTCAGCATTTCATATCTTTCAAAAAATGTTGGTTTTTTTTTTTTACTTTGATCAGGATCGAGCAGCTGTACCAGAAAGTTCTCGCACTGTGGCACCGCTCTCACGTGAACATGAAGAGCGTGGTGTCCTGGCATTACCTGATGACGGATATCCGCAACATCCGCAAAAGCACCGTCGCCTCTGTAAGAATGATTGTCTGCATAAAAGTCTGAATTAACCTGGGACAGATAAGTACAAACACAAAGAGAAGATCACATGCATGCATGCTAAGCTCTGATCTAACTTCATCACCGTAAGGCAGTATTTACCAGAAAGGTGCATGAACATGTCGTCTATTAAATTTAATCATAACCTGTTGGATCAGGTATGTTAACAATGAGTTAAAAAAAAAAATTGCTAACCAAAATGAACTTGGCATAAACTGTTCTCCTCAGATTAAGACTATGTTACCTGGCGAGCACCAGCAGGTCCTGAGCAGCTTGCAGTCCCACTTTGAGGAGTTCCTGGAGGACAGCGAGGAATCAGAGGTGTTCACAGTGGCAGACTGCACTCAGCTAGAGAGAGAGGTGTTCGCTTCAAAAGAGTACTATGAGGAATTGCTCAAGTCTGCAGAGCGAGGTAAAAATCACACAATCACTCACTTCTAGATAAAATTTTTTTTTTTTTTACCTCATTATGCCCCTTTAATCCTCCTGATTTATTTTCTTGAGTAGTTTTAAAAATCACAACTCCTTCATGTGTTCAACAGAGGAACACGAGGAATCAGTGTACAACCTCTTCATATCTGAGGTGCGTAACTTTCGCATGCGCGTGGAAGCCCACGAGGAGCAACTGATTCGGCAGATCCGATCCCCTCTAGAGCGAGATGACCCGAAGGCCATTATGCAGCGCGTCATTGATCAGGAGGTACGTCTTCTCGTGAAGCCAACTTTATCGTTCACGACCATGCAGCTATTCTCATTCACGCAGTCGAGTTTTCAGCGGCGAGCCCATCTCTGCAAAACACACTGACCCCTGACTCGGTTTTATTCCCACAGAGGAAGAAGGCAGAGTTAGACCGCTTGAACGAGGATCTCGAGGTGCTAAAGGAGAAGTGTGAGACATTCCTCAGGCAGGCTGCTAACTCGCCTTCGGCACCCACGCTGTCCTCTGAGCTCAACGTGCTCACTCAGAGCATGGCTCAGGTCTACTCCATGTGCTCCATTTACCTGGAAAAGTGAGTGTCATCTACTGACGTGATTGGAAGTACAACCCCAATTCCAAAATGGTTGGGACACGGTGTAAAATGTAAATAAAAACAGAATGCGGTGATTTGCAAACCTCATAAACCCATATGTTGTTCACAGTAGAGCACATAAAACATGTGATATGTTTAAACTGAGGAATTGTGTAAAACAAATAAGGGCATTTTGAATTTCAAGGCCGCAACACGTCTCAAAGAAGTTCCAGTCTTTTTTGCCTCGTCCCAACTTTTTTGAGACTTGTTGCAGCCTTCAAATTCAAAATTACCTTATTTTTTCCTTAAAATGATACACTTTCTGAGTTTAAAAATGTGGTATGTTTTCTCTGATCAAGTTCTATTGTGAATAACATGGGTTTATGAGATTTGCTAATCATTGCAT
The DNA here is from genome assembly GCA_022414735.1 of Noturus placidus. Classification (NCBI taxonomy): domain Eukaryota; kingdom Metazoa; phylum Chordata; class Actinopteri; order Siluriformes; family Ictaluridae; genus Noturus; species Noturus placidus. The sequence goes on along the minus strand of JAFFST010001030.1, from coordinate 159,889 downwards.
TCTGTTTTTATTTACATTTTGCACAGCGTCCCAACTTTTTTTGGAATTGGTGTTGTACAATTTTACCGAAATAAATCATCGTGAACAGTTTTAGCCCGGCTAAATGTTCTAAATTTCTGACTCATCACAGGCTGAAGACCATGAGTTTGATGGTGAAACACAGCCAGGGTGCTGAGGCTTTGGTCAAGCTGTACGAGGGCAAACTCTGCGAGGAAGATGCGGTCAATGGTGACATCAGGTCTATCGACGCAGTTATGAGCACTCTCAAGGTAGGTAGTCTAAACAAACATGTCTTTGCACTGTTTGTTTACAGTTGGGTTTTTTTCCCCCTTAAAATCCAAAATGCGATATTTTCAGCAATGGAGATCGGAGATAGATGACCGAAGAGACGTCTTCCATGACCTGGAGGATGAATTACAGAAAGCTAGAGCCATCAGTGACCGTATGTTCAAAACCCATAATGAGAGGGACTTTGACCTTGACTGGCACAAGGAGAAGGCTGAGCAGCTTGGAGAGAGATGGCGAAACGTCCACTCTCAAATTGAAAACAGGTCAGTCAGGCAAATAAGTAAATTAATCATCTTGCAGGAACATTGTCACCTAATTTATATTTATGGCATGTGGAAGATGCCCTTATCCAGAGCGACTTATGTTTATCTCATTTATACATTCATACCTATATAATTTTTTCTGATGGAAATATCATCTGATATTCAAATTTGCAAACGTTTGACAGGCTTCGAGACCTGGAAGGCGTCAGCAAGTCTCTGAAATACTATAAGGATGCGCACAGCAGCCTCGATGAGTGGAGCAAAGAGATGGAGGCCAATCAGTTGAAAACCCAAGAGAACCAGCCAGAGGACAGCAAAGCTCTGGCTGAGTTACTAAACCAGCAAAAGGTAAGAAATCTCAAATGTCGCCTTCTCAGGAAATGTTTCTCAGTTTTTTGTTTTTTTTCTATAAGAAACAGTCCTAACACATGCTATTTATCCAGTCAGGTTGTGATATTTATGTGATTTTAGGTGCTTGTTGCGGAAATTGAACGTAAGCAGAGTAAGATTGATGAATGTCAGAAGTACTCGGAGCAGTACTCAGCTGGACTGAAAGTAAGACAGGCTTCTGATCTCCCCTTATTGAACCTCATTGAAAGGAATCAAACCGACGACACTGAAATAGAGACCTGGTGCATCGTGTTGTTCTCTGATTGCAGGATTATGAGCTTCAGTTGATGACCTACAGGGCTATGGTGGACTCTCAGCACAAGTCCCCAGTGAAGAGGAGGAGGATGCAGAGCTCATCAGATACCATTCAGCAGGAGGTTAGGGAGGGAGCAAATAATCACGATTATCATGAAAAATGTGGTCAACAATAACTATGTAGTAATAAATAGCAAAAGAGCTACGAGGCTTACAAGAATGTTTTTCTTTTCTTTTAATCCTCAGTTTATGGACCTCCGCACTCGCTACACAGCACTGGTCACTCTTATGACGCAGTACGTGAAGTTTGCAAGTGAAACTCTGAAAAGGGCAGAAGAAGACGAGGTAGGATTTTCATATGATTTTGTGTCTTTTAATTGATTTACATGGATTTTCACTATTAAACTTTCTTTATGTTCAATTACCTGCATATGAAATGTCTTTGGTGTGCTGGCTTTGCAGGTTATATTCAAGTATAATCTTGGATATAATGAAATGCTTGTTACTTGGTTGCTTCAAAGGTAGAAATTGTTTCTAATGTAGAACTGTTTCTCTCTTTCCTGCAGTAATAGTTGCTTTTGATGACTATTTATTTGCTTTTGGGTATAGTATACCTCCAGCCATTCTGCACACACCTTTCAGCGTACTGAGAAGACTATGAAAACACTATTTATCCTATAACCTATTAACCCTCCTATTATGTTTGGGGAAAAAAAGTTGCATCCATTATGTTACAGGTCAAAATGGCTTCCACAGTTTAAATACACACAAAAAACTGCGTAAAACAGTAAACCATTATTGTGGCTTGTCTGATTCAAGCCATTAGAAGAAATATTTGCATATAAGTTCATGTGACCCTTAATGAGGAAAAGTAAAAAAAAAATTAAAGGATAAAAAGAGAGATTAACCAGTATATCAGACATCTCAAACGTGGAAATGGGTCCAATTCACTCACAACATAATAGGAGGTTTAAGTGTGTTAAACTCCTTCACAGGCACAAACCGCTCCCTTTTACACTAATGTTTAAATTAAAACATTGTTTTTAATACAAAATATTCAATATTTTGTATTGTTGAAGGTGGAGGGGCATTTTCATGCTTGGTTTGGTAAGTGTGGCAGAGCTCTTCCTTAAGCCGTATTTTCTTTCTCTAGCTAAGGAATGGAAGGTAATTTTACCTTTAATTTCAGAGGAAGACATGTATGGACAAAGCTGAATATAGGAGCTGTATGGATGGTATGGAGCTGCAAAAAGTGGCAAGTGAAGAGGAAATCTCCAGGCTCAAGCGGCAGGTACTGGAACTGGAGGCCTCTTTATCCGACAGACAACAGCAGCTGGACATCCTAGGAGGAGAATTAGAAATGCAGAAAAAGTGCATCGAGGAATTGAATGTACAAAAAACTAAGGCAGAGTATGAAGCACAACAATACCGTGTTGAGCTAGAGGCTGCTGTTAGATCCAAAGCTGCCAACGAACAAGAGCTAAAGAATTCTCGTCAGTTAATTCAACAGGCAGAGGCCAAAAAACTGTCCTTGGAGGAGAGTCTTCGCATGCTAAGGAAGAACATAGAGGAGAGCACTCTGGCCCGTAGGAAACTGGAAGATCACTTGCGACGCAAGGACAGTAATGTCCAAGATCTGGAGGAGCACCGGCGTTCATTGGAGCGGGAGCTGAAAGCCAAGGAGGATGCTGAATCAAATCTCTTGAATCAGGTTAGGACCATGGAAGTAGAGCTGGCTCAAAAGTCCGAATATAGACCAGTGCATGGGGAATTGCAGAAGAAAGTTATACACAAATCCACCATCTCCATCTCTGCACCAGAAGCAGAGGCCCTACAATGCAAAGTGGATGAACTCATGATGGGCAAAAAGAAAGCTGAAACTGAGATCAAGGCATTGAAGTCAGAACTGAACTCAATGCTCATGCAGAAGAATATGGCTGACGAAAAAGCACAACGCTTCAAGGAGCTCCTGGATGATGCTAATAATAGGCTGATGAAGCTTCAGGTGGAAATGGAGTCCGATAGAAACAGCATCAGACAGAAATCAGACGAACTGAGGCAGGAAGCCTCTGAACTTAGGAAATCTGTCTATATATTTCAAGAACAAGTTAAATCCCTTCAGCGAGACAAATCTTCACTAGAGCACAGAGTGCTATTTCATAAAACAGAGGTTGATGGATTAAGGGAACAACTTAAGATCAGTCAGGGGAAGCTTCTTCAGTGGAGCACCAGTGAACAAGAGAATTGTCAGAAACTGAGAAGTCTAGAAGAAGATCTTTCCACCAAACAGGCTGAAAGCGAACAGATGAAATTTAATATGAATGAACTAAACCGAATAAATCAGTTGTTGGAAGGTGATATCAGGCATCTGACGGTAAGTATCGAGTCATTCCAGCAAGAAAAATCACATTCTGAGCAAAGGATAAAAATGCTGAAAAATGAGTCGGATAATCTTAAGGAGCAACTGCAGAAGGCCAAAGAAGAAGTGAGTTTTAAGATGAGAACAGAAAAGGATTTGCAGCTAAAGGTCAAAAACCTTGAACTAGAACTTCAGAAAAGTGACTTACAAGTGACCCAACTTACAAAGAAAGTAGAAGAACTAAGAACAACCATGTTGGACAATGAACGCTCAGTAAAGAATCTGAATGCTGAACTTGATAAAGCTGCCATAGATATTGGCAGCAAAGATCAGCAAATCAGCATATTTAAATCACAAGTAGAGAGTACAAAATCTCAGCTGAAAATAATTGAAGAAGAACTTCTTAAAAAAACCCAGGTATCCCATGAGCTTCAGTTAAAACTGCGAGACTACAGTGACGAGGTGAAGAAAACATCCGAGTATCAGCAGAAAGTCAATACCCTCAATGTAACCGTTACAAATTATGAAACCGAAATCAGAAATCTGAAAGCAGAGCTGACGTCCATATCTGTGGAGAAGAATCTAGCCAATCAAAAGGTTCAGGAGCATAAAGTGGAGATTAACAACTTGAACTTATCATTACAAAAGGCCAAGTCTGAAGCACAGAAGGAATCATCAGAGGGTAAAAAGAACGTTGCAAAGTTGAGAGAGCTTGAGAACGAACTTGTACGATGCAGACAGAGCATAAGCAGAATGAGCGGCACGTCTGAAAAGACCACGGTCAATCTTAAACTGGACATCTCTACTCTTCAGAGGGAAAAGCAAGCTGCAGACCAAAAGTTACGCGCTCTTAAGTCTGAATTTGATGAACTTAATTCCACCCTCAAAAAGACAAAAGACGAGTTGCTCAGAGTGACTCAAGAAGGGAAGTTAAATCAGTCACAAATCAAAGAAATGGAGACAGAACTTCAGAAGAATAGGTTGATCATTAGAGAAATTAACTCGAATTCTGACAAATATACAGCAAACCTGCAACATGAATGCTCGAACCTTCTTAAAGAGAGAGGATCTGCGGAAGAAAAAATCGCAACGTTGACCGCTGAAACTTCCCAGCTGAAAATGAATTTGGAACACACTCAGGCAGATCTGATGCAAAAGCAGAAGGAAACAGCAGCTGCCAAATCGAGGTCCCAAATGTTAGAGGACCAGTTGGACAATTGTAAGAGAATGCTAGAGGACCTGAAGGGGAAACTTGAACTACAGAAGAAGGGCTATGAGACACAGTTACAGTTAGTGCAGAGCGAAATGGAGCACAAACTGGCATTGCAGGAGTCTCGCATGAAACTAGAATGTGAGCGAAAATCAAAAGAACGCTTACATAGTGCTGAAACAATTGAACGAGACAACCAGCAACTCTTGCAAGAAATTGAGAAGCTAAAAACATTGCACTTAAATGCCATGAAAGCCAAACAGGAAGCTCAAAAACAACTTGACAGCGTGTCCTCTCAACTGGAACAATCCAAGAAGCAAAAAGGAGCGTTGGACCTTGAATTGCGCAAAGCAAAATCTAAGATTACAGAATTAGAAACCGAGAAAATCAGAGTGAAATCCAGTATCTCACAACTAGACAATATTCGCAAAGAGAACTCTGAAGAAGCGGCAAGACTGAGGCAGATGTTGACTGAGACTAAGCAGAAATTAAAGATGGCCGAAAATGAAACAAAATCCTCAAAGGACCAGATTGCTTCATACATAAAAGAAGTGAAGTCTTTACAGGAGAAGAACCTAAAGCTTGAAGTAACTTATAGCTCAGAGATCAAACATCTCAAAGAGTTGGAAACTGTGAATCAAGTCAATCATCAGTGTGCCAAAGACGGTGAGCTTGCAAAGCTGAAGACCGACTTGATATTAACACAGAAAATACTGTCTTCGTATGAAGAAGCCAAGCAAAATCTGGAGGATGAACTTAAGAAAATGAAATTGACTTCAGAGGTACATATCAATAAGCATTTGTAAATAATGTAACTTGTATTTTTTTTAAATTTATTTATACTTTTTACCCGGAAATAAAATAATAATAATAATAAAAAAAACTTGACTAACTATCAATTAATCTCATGTTTTCAGATAGCTACTTTGAAGAAGGATAAAGTACTGGAGGAACTAAAAATTGTGAAACAAGACAAAATGGTTCCACTGGATAAAACATTGCATGACCTAAGGATGAATGAAAACACTGTTTTAAATTCATCTACTCAGGAACAACTGTCAACTCTGTCCACTACCAACCAAAGTAATCGTTCTGAACATACATTTATATCCAACGAGTCTGTGAAAAATCGGTCTGTAACATTTAATATCATCACCACCGAGTTCCTTGAGGACAGTGCATCTGGTTCCTCAAAGATAAGTAAACCGAGCGAGTCGAGCTCGTCAACGCTTCAAGGACTCAGGGGTCGGGTCAGTATAAAGAAGTTGATTACAACCAAAATAATCACTGAGGAAATTGCGCTTAAGTTAAAAACTGGATTGATAACAATGGATGAGCTTCAAGCATCACTAGCCCAATTCACTGGCAAACCTGCTTCAATTGCTGGGATTTATATTGAATCTGGCAAGAAAAAGATGTCTTTTATAGACGCTGCAGAGGCAGGTATTATGGCGAAGACGTATGCTATCGAGTTTTTGGAAGCACAGGCTGCCACAGGAGCCATAATTGATCCAATCACTGGTGAAAGCTACAGTGCTTCAGATGCTATTGATAAAGGCATTATTGGTGGAGAATTGAGGGACAGAATAACAGATGCTGATAAAGCAGTCAGTGGTTACCCTCACGGTGGGAAACTACTGTCCGTCTTTCAAGCTATGGAAGCACGAATTTTAGATAGACACAAAGGGAAGGGAATACTTGAAACACAAATTGCAACTGGAGGGCTGATTCACCCATTACTTGGCATGCGGGTTCCACCAGATTGTGCCATTGAACAGGGACTCATAAATCAAGTCACCCTTCAAACTCTATTTGATCCCATCACTAATCCAAAGAGCTTCCACAACCCAGAAACAGGACAGAGAGCATACTACAATGAACTCCTCAAATTGTGCGTATATGATGTCAACGGTGGCATTTATCTTCTACCCTTTGGAAATGATCATATTTCCAGTTTCACCCCAGCGAGCACTCACAGAGTGTCGGTCATTAACAGTTCCACTGGTGCAGAGATGTCGACATATGACGCCTACAAGGCCAATCTCATAGATAAAAGAATCTACCTGTTCCTCTCGCAACAGGAGAGCGCGTGGCAAGAGACGATGGTCAGTGACTCAAGTGGGAAACCTTTGCATATTTTAACTGATGAAAAGAGCGGGCGACAATTTTGCATTGAACATGCTCTTAGCATTAAGATCCTTCAAACAAGTGAACTTCAAAGCTACCGTAGCGGTCAAATGAGCATCTGTGAGCTTACCAACCTTCTGATTTCTAGAAAGGTTGTGTTAAAGAATAAGCATAGCCCTATCGCAGGACTGTGGGATGTAATTTTAAAGAAGAGGCTCTCTATTCTCAAAGGATTTCAACAGAACCTTGTGGACAGGCTCACTGCAATGAAACTCCTTGAAGCTCAAGCCTGCACTGGAGGCATCTGTGACCCATCATCAGGTGAGCGATTTCAGATTGCAGAATCTCTACACCGTGGACTCCTGGATGAAAGCTTTGCTCGACCTCTGCACCAGTACGAGCAAGCCTACCGAGGCATCATCCATCCCCAAACTGGAAAGACTTTAACAGTAGGTCAGGCAATGCAAGAGAACCTGTTCCCTAAAGATACTGGACTCCGATGTCTTGAATATCAGCTTACAACTGGAGGCCTGATAATCCCGGAGAGCCAGAACAGGGTCTCTTTGGAGGAGGGAGTCAAGAGCTGTCTGATTGACAAAGCAACAGCTGCACAGTTGAGAGATGACCACCCACATGCTAAAAATATCACCTGCCCAAAAACAAAGCGAAAGATTTCTTTCAAAGAAGCAGTGGAGAAGGGAGTCTTTGACAGCCATACTGGGCTCCTTCTGCTTGATGCTACGAAGCCACATAGTATTGGGGCCACATCGTCTTTCCAATATATTTGGACCTATCGTCACTTCTAAAGCAGCATTTACAGATATTTGAGCTAAAATACAGTGGTGTGAAAAAGTGTTTGCCCCCTTCCTCATTTCCTGTTCCTTTGCATGTTTGTCACACTTAAGTGTTTCGGAACATCAAACCAATTTAAACAATAGTCAAGGACAACACAAGTAAACACAAAATGCAATTTGTAAATGAAGGTGTTTATTATTAAAGGTGAAAAAAAATCCAAACCATCATGGCCCTGTGTGAAAAAGTGATTGCCCC
>JAFFST010001030.1:138213-151146 GCA_022414735.1 Noturus placidus | reverse complement strand
AACCCTCTAATGTAACTGAATTAGGACAATTCTGCAAAGATGAGTGGGCCACTATTCCTCCAGGACGCTGTAAAAGCCTCATTGCACGTTATCGCAAACGCTTGGTTGCAGTTGTTGCTGCTAAGGGTGGCCCAACCAGTTATTAGGTTTAGGGGGCAATCACTTTTTCACACAGGGCCATGTTGGTTTGGATTTTTTTTCACCTTTAATAATAAACACCTTCATTTACAAATTGCATTTAGTGTTTACTTGTGTTGTCCTTGACTATTGTTTAAATTGGTTTGATGTTCCGAAACACTTAAGTGTGACAAACATGCAAAGGAACAGGAAATGAGGAAGGGGGCAAACACTTTTTCACACCACTGTAAAGGACACAGAATTGTGTGATTGTTGTTAGCTATGAATGAAAGTGAATCGCCGCCGGTTTCGTGCGAATGCAAATTGGCAGCTATTAGCTTCCAATTCTTGTTAGCATGTTAGTTCGAGCTCTTCATTAAATATGACTAGGTGTTGGCAAGTAACGTGATGGGAATATCAATGAAAAGAGTTTGAGTCACAGAATATGTGGTATAAATGTATTCATATGTATCTATGTCTCAAAACTGAGTAGGTGTTTTTCCTTATAAACAGTGTGTATTGTCTGCTTGTCCCTTATTTTCCATGGTTTGTTTGATAGTATTCGACAGTATGTAAAGACAGACCACAAACTCACAAACATCGAACTAACACAAGTCATTATTTAGATTTGTATTTAATTGCTACAATTTTAATTCTCAAGCAAAATAAGTAAATAATAATAATCAAATTGGCATGGAGGTATACTTACTCATACACAACAGCAATTAGTTGACATTTTCTTGCTTTTGTAATTTATTTCACAACATCTTTTTCCCATGACATTCAGAAATCTGTTGAAGAGGAGAGAAAAGAGCACAGTGATAAAGTTAGCAAGTTATTAAACTGGATGTCTGATGTGAAATCGAACGTGAACAAAAACGGAAAGGCTGTAGGTGATGACCGAGGCTGCACAGAGAGCACTAATAAGCCTCAGGTAAATCACTTTCTACAATGTTGTGGGTTTTCAAGCAAAACACAGAACGGTTCAGTGTCGGATTCATTTCTATGTATGTACATTACTTGGAATAAAGAAATGTATTGTGTATATTTGTTTGTATTACTTTTCTGTTTTTTAAATTATTTACATGCCTCTTCTGTCATGGTACAATGACCAAATGTGGAAAAAAAAAGGTGTATGACCATGGAGAGTTTCACAAGCACACAAATAAAGTACACACTCACGATTATCGTATACATTATAATAAACAATGCAGTTGCCCCCAGATAATTAAAAGGTTTTTTTATCATGCCTGAACACATCATTTACTTCAACTGAAATGATCTTATTTAAAACCTATAGCATACAGAACGGACAGTTAGCAGTTATTCATTTTATTTTGGTTCTTTATATAGCCAGCGCTGTGCACATGCAGATTAATCAGACATTTTCTGCATTTATGAGAAAGATTCCCCTTCATTTATATCCATAACACGTTGATTACACAGATATATTTGTACATCCATTTAAAAGTGACCCAAAGGCCTCATCCACTAGGTTTCATGTTGTCATGGCAATGGATTTGTTTAATGAGTGGACACCCGAGATGCATAGGGTCTATTTGTCCTTCTCCCCACTGTTATGCTACACTGCCCAGGACAGTTATGATTCATGAAAGCATCCTTGGAAAGGAGCAAACTATTGTGCCCAGTGGTCCTACAAGTCTAGCAATGGTCTAGCATACAAAGTCATATTCCAAATTATTTAAATACCAATGTTTATCTCCCTATGCCTTATACAGGAATTTGTACATGCACAGCGAATCCATGTGCACATGTTAACGCCCTGTTGTCCAACATGTTTGCGTTCATCATTTATAATTATACTTCTGTAGTGTACTTTGTGATGTGATGTCAGCTTTTTTTCGTCCTTTTTTTAAATTGATAAGCTATGGATAGTGAAAAAATCTTGCGAATGAGTCCTTTTTTCACTTATTATACCAGATTCCTACGGAAGACGTTATGTCAAAGAAGGAACAAATAACAGAAGCATTAAGAAATACACAGCAGATGCTGACCAAGCACAGTGACAAGTATGTTACTTTATCATATATGACATAAGCAGTGGGAAAAAAAAAGAAGTATTTTCCGCTTTATTGTTTTTATATCAAAAAGTTGTAATTGTGTATAAATGATCTTATTATTCTCATTAGGATGTCTGAAGAGGAAAAGTGTGAAGCAAAAGAACAGCTAAAACTCCTCAACCAGGCCTACGATGAGCTCTCTCGGATGAGTGCGAAACAGACATCCTCTGCTGAACAGGTGAGGCGGGTGACCTCCATTCTGCAGTAACTAAACGAGTAACGTTAATGTTAAATGCCTGTTACTGAGTCACAAATGCTGTTCTCAATGCATGGTTAACATGTTGAAGCCTCAGCACACGGAGCATGATACTGTATGAAAGGTTTCAAATGTACATTCATGCTAACATTTTAAACTCATCCCTGGGTAAGGTTTTTTTTTTTGTACAGAGTGAACTGAGTATGCTGTAAACATATAAGAGCATGCGTTTTTAATGCTACTCATTCTTACGTCAAAGCAAACCTCCTACGCTGTCACTCTTTTAAGGTTTTCGCCACGCTGCAGTAATACTCATCGTGTTGTCTTTTTAACCGACGTTGTTTTCGCAAGATGCTGAAAGTTCTGTCCACAGATGCATGAGAGCTTTTAATTCTCCAATTCTGGCTGTTGAAAGTCTGATTTGACTGTTGAAAATGATCTGTAGACTTGTTTAACGGGTGAGTAGATGTTTAACATTTCTAGAAGAATTCAAGAAAGCTGTTAATGATTTTGCATTCACGATGCACATTTAATTCAGAGGCCTTTCGTTGCAGGAGTTTGAAGTCATCGAAGGCATCCTCGATGTGGGAAACGGAGCAGTGCTGTCTGTATGTCGCGCTGTGCAGAATGGTCTCATTGACCACTGCACTGGGCTCAGTCTCCTTGAGGCCCAGCTCATAACATCTGAACTCATCTTACCTGAATTCCACATGTGTTTAGACTTGGAGGATGCATTCAAGCACAAGCTCGTGGATGAGCCCATGTATAAGCAACTGCAAGACTTGAACGAAGCCAATAAATGCATCCAAAGTCCACGTTATGCTTCTGAACCTTTGCCGACAGTAGCTGCAGTGAAGGATGGGGCGATTTCTGACCATCTAGCTGTAAAGGTCATTGAGATCCAGCTAGCCACTGGTGGGTTAAGAGTGACCTACACTGGAGATAGTTTAAGTCTCGAGAGGGCATTTGAAATTGGTTTAATTCCCCAGTCTCTCTATATTCAAATATTACAAAGACAGAATACCTGGAAGGATTTGATTGATCCTAATACAGCTGAAAAAGTTTCTCTTATTCAGCTTGTGCAGAGGAGCCTTGTGCACGAGGAGACCGGGCTACGTGTGCTGGCGGTGAAATCTGGCATAGCGTTTACATCTGGGAGAGAGGTCAGCATTCTGAGAGCGTTGCACGAGGGTCTGCTAGATCGTGAGACCATGTTCCGGCTGCTGAGTGCACAGCTCTTTGCAGGGGGAATAGTTGATCCTAGAACAAACTGTAAGCTTACAGTAGAAGAGGCCGTAGCTGAGGGTCTTATCGATCAGGACACTGCCAGTGGAATTCTGAGCCACCAAGCCCAAAATGGTGGCATTGTAAACCCTAAAAATGGTGCTAGACTGACAGTCGATGAAGCTGTCCAGTGTGATTTAATGAGTTCCAGAAGTGCTCTGTTAGTTCTGGAGAGGCAGAAATGTTTCATAGGCCTCCTATGGCCTCACTCTGGCGAAATCCTCACTGTCTCGAGGTCCACACAGCATGAAATCATCACTGAGAAACTGGCGCATGATCTTCTGTGTAACCGACATAAAATAACAGCATTTTACATACCAGAGAACTCTGAGGTAGTTGATATCGACTCTGCTGCACAGAATGGTTTGATCAACACTTGCACAGTAGACTTTTTAAAAACGATAGAGATACCAGATACGTTCCCTGATGTAGAAGATCTCAATGACAGATTTTCATCATGGCTAGTAATGCGTGAGCTTCAAATTGAGGGCTCAGAAAGATCCAGAGAAGGATTGGAAGCTAATGAAAAGAGTATGAATGCCCCATCTTCCTCTGAAGCCAAACAACTTTTTGTTTCGTTTTTAATGATGAACAGCTACATGGACCCCAAATCAGGACGGAGGCTGTTAATTTTAGATAGGCAGTTAAATAAAATGGCGAAAGTACTGCTAGAAATGTCAGAGACCGACACACATGCTGAAATCCATGAGTCCTCGCTAGACGAGGATTTTCCAGATGATGCACACATCACACACACTGGTGAATTGGCAGTTTTGCATATTGAAGAGCCTTTACCAAGAATAGCAGAAGAGACTATTTCTGAGGTCTCTACTGAGGATGATCATTGTATAAAAACGTCAACTATTGAATCTGACAGTCTTGCGTCAGGGCCAGGTGAACTATTTAATGCGTCACTGGAAAGTGCTCCATATAAAGCTTCAGCATCTGCCATTAAAATAAATGAAAGTGCAGTTGAGGATACGTTTACAAACGCATGCACGAAGCACCACACGAATGAGATGCATAATTCTTCAGTTCAATGTTCTATAGGAATGCATATTTCACAACAATTAAATCCCGAAATTGTGAATCAAGCACATTTTCTTTCAGAAGTAGAGAAGAATGCGCCTTTGAGCCACAGAGAAAATTCAGTTCAATCGAAAGATAAAGACCCCGCACAGTGCTCTTGTGAAGGTGCGTATGATAACAAGCTCGAACGAGACCACGTGTTATGCCTTCTGAAAGACCAAGTAAAAGAGGGGGGCATTTTAGACGCCACCTCTGGAAAGCGATACAGCCTTAATGATGCTTTTGATAAGGGCCTCATTGATGAAGAAACCATTTTAGAGGTGCTTGCACTCCAGCTTGCAAGGCACAATGTCATCAGAAATAAAACCACGATCATGTCAGTACTGAAACAAGCTGTGTCACAAAGCTACATATCGTCTCGCATAGCATTACAGATCCTGCAGCAGCTAGATTTACTTGGTGGCTTCTACGACTCCTCTGGAAAGAGCATCAGTGCTAGGGAGGCTTGGGAGATGAGTTTGATTTCTGATGATATTGGCAGCTCTGTCCTTGATTCAGAAGTAGCCCAGGAGGCCACCACTGATCCTGATGGAACATGTGTTTGCAGTTTGTCTAATGCAAAGACGGTTTGTGATAACGAAGCAGATAGTGATGAGATCCCTACTGTGGACTTCAGTGAAAAATGTCCAAGTACTGAACATGCAGTGAATAGGTCAGAAGAAGTCACTCGTCTATCAACAAACTCAAAAGAAATGACCGGTAGTTTCGACTCGTCATTTATCTTAAGTAAGGTTAGTAATGAGGAGATCATTGCTGAGGAGATTGGGGGAATCTGTCCAAGTACTGAAAATCTATTAGCAACTTCAGCAGAAATGACCGGTGAATTAGACTCACTGTTAAAGACACTAAGTGATGATGAGATCACTGATCAGGACAAAGACAGAAAATGTACTGAAAATGCAGGAAACATAACAGAAGAATTAAGAAATTCAAAACAAATGACTAGTAGATTCGACTCATCGCTCATCTTAAATGCAGATATTTATGAGGACATCGCTGCTGAAGAGGTTGCTGAAAATTCTCCAAGTACTGAAAATGAATTGAAAAGGCCAGATGAAGTCACCAATCTATTAACAACTTCAACTGAACTGACCAATACTGTGGACTCATCATGTACCTTAAAGACAGTTAGCGATGAGGAGATTGTTGCTGAGGAGTTTGGTGAAAAATGTCCAAGTTCTGAGTATGGATTAATGAGAACAGCTGAAAGCAATGCTGTATTAACAAATTTAACACAATTCACTCTGTCAGTATTAAACATGAAGACAGGTACTAGTGAAGAAGAGTTTGATGAAAAGTGTCTGAACGCTGAAAATGAGGTGAAGCAAACAGAGAAAGATTCTAATCTCTTAGCAACACAATCAACACAAATGATGAATTGCCTGGACACATCATTTAGCTTAAAGACAGTAAGTGAAAAGGGCATCATGGATTTTAGTGCTGAAGGTCTAAATACTGAAATTGAGATGAAAACGCTGGAAGAAGATAACCATCTGTCAGCATCCTCAGCAGAAATTAACACTAGGTTGGAAACACCCCTTACCTTTAAGGCAGTTAGTGATGAGGAGATCTTTCATGAGGAACTTGGAGAAAAATGTCCACATAGTGAAAATGCAATAAAAAGACCAGAAGATGCTCATCTGCCAACAAGTTCAAAACAAATTACCAGTGGTTTAGACTCATTCTCCCTGTTAAAGCCAGATAGTGATGCAGAGATCACTGCTCTGGAGAAGGACAGTTATGAGATCCCTGCTGTGGACTTCATTGAAAAATGTCCAAGTATAGACAGTATAGTAAATGGAACAGAAGTCCTCACTCATCTGTCATCAAATACAAAACAAAAAATCAGTAGTTTGGACTCTCTGTTTAGCTCAAATACAGTTCGTGATGAGATCACTACTGAAAATGTTAGTGAAAAATCTTCAAGTACTGAAAATAGAATAAAACCAGCTGAGATTTCTAATCCATCAATCACATCAACACTACTGACCAGTACGTTGGACTCGTCATTCCCCTTAAAGACATATGCTGACAAGATCACTGCTGGTGAAAAAAGTACTGAAAATAAAGAAAATGATGTAACTGCTGAGGGGTTTGGTACTGAAATTGAAATGAAAAGAGCGGAGCAAAACATTCCTCTATTAACGAACTCTGCACAAATGAGCAGTAGTCTGAACTCAACCTTATTGTTATCGCCAGTAGGTGATGAAATTACTGGTGAAAAATGTCCAAGTATTGAAAGTAGTTTGAACTCATCCTTCACCTTAAAGATCACAAATGAAGAGTTTGCTGAAAAATGTCCAAATGAAAAGACAATGAAAAGCACAAATGAAGTCTTGCAAGTATTAACAACTTCAGCACAAATAGTCAGTAGTCTGGACTCATTTTTCACCTTAAATACAGTTAATGATGATAAAATCACTGCTGAGAAACTTGGTAAAACACGTCAAAGTACTGAGAATGAGCTGAAAACATCAGGGGAAGCCACCAACACAAAACAGGATATATATAGTTTGGACTCGTCATTCACCCTAAAGACTGCTGTGATCCCTGTTGAAAAATGTCCAGCTACTGAAAATGCACTGACGAGAACAGAGGATGCCACTCCTCTATTAATGAGTAGTATTTTGGAATCCCCGTTAACTTTAAAGACCGTTAGTGAGGAGATCATTAATGACACATTTGGTGAAAAATGTCCAAGTACTGAAAATTCATTGAGGTCAACTGTAGACCAGACTACTCTATCCACAGACTTAACACAATTGACCACCAGTCTGAATGATGAATCCTTCACCCTACTGACAGATAATGATGAGATCTGTGCGGAGGACCGAAGTAAAACATGTCCAAGTACTGAAAATGCAGTGAACAGAACAGAGGAAGCCACCAGTTTCTCAATAAACACAACACCGGTGATGCCTAGTTTGAACTCATCATTCACCCTAAAAACAGATAGTACTGAAATCCATGTTGAAAACTGTCCAAATGCTGAAAATGCAGTGAACAGAACAGAGGAAGCCACGCCTCGATTAACACACATGGTCAGTAGTTTAGACTCCTCATTCACCTTAAATGCAGAGGTGGTCACTGATGATACGGTTGGTGAAAAATGTCCAAGTGAAAATGCAGTGAGGACATCAGATGAAGCTTCTTTATCAACACGCTTAACACAAAAGACTATTAGCTTGGATTCATCATTCACCTTCATGACTGATAGTGATGCAATCCCTGCTGAGGACCTTAGTGAAAAAAGTTCAAGTACTGAAAATGCAGTGAACAGAACAGAGGAAGATAGTCCTCTTTTAAGGACTTTGACACAAATGGTCAGTAGTTTGGACTCCTCGATAGTGACCTTAAAGCCAGTTAGTGAGGAGATCACTGATGCGTTTGGCAAAAAATGTCCAAATACTGAAAATGCACTGAGGACATCAGATGAAGCTTGTTTATCAACAGACTTGACACAAATTATCAGCAGTTTGGATTCATCATTCACCTTCATGGCAGATAGTGATGAAATCCCTTCTGAGGATTTTAGTCAAAAACCTCCAAATACTGCAAATGGAGTGAACAGAACAGATGAAGTCAGTCCTCTATTAACACCTTCAACACGAATAATCAGTAGTTTGGACTCCTCATTCATCTTAAAGACAGTTCGTGAGGAGACCACTGATGATGCATTTGGCGAAAAATGTCAGAGTACTGAAAATGTATTGAACAGGCCAGAAAAAGACACTCCTATAAGCAGCTCAATACAAATGGCCAGTTGTTTAGACTCGTCATTCAGCTTAAACAGAGTTAGCGATGAGATCACTGACAAGTTGTTGTATGGCAAATGTCTAAGTACTGAAAGTGAAGTGAAAAGAACAAAGGAAACCAATTGTCTATCCGGAAATACTGAAAATGTAGGAAACAGGACAGCGGAAGCCACTCATCTATTAAACGACTCAACCCAAATGATCAGTAGTTTGTCCTCAAGTCCAGTTAGTGAGGCCATCGCTGATAAGGACCTGGGTGAAAAATGTCCATGTACTGAATATTTTGGGAAAAGAACAGAGGTCACCTCTCATGTATTAACGGACACAACAGAAATCACTAATCTGAACACTACATTGCTTTTAAAGACAGTTAGTGATATTTCTTCAGCCTTTGGATTTGATTCAGAAAAACAGAATGAGGTTGAGCAAATTATCCATACTCATGGTTTAGAGGATCTTGACAATTTGGATACCAAATACAGTAGTGATAGAAATCGTACAGAGTTGGGGAATGTGACTTTTAATGAAGCAGCAGTAAATCAGAGGAGACGTTCTGTTCAGAGTGACTCTGGCATTTCCTCTTCATTGCAAAGTGATATTTATTCTGATGAAATGAAACCCGAGAACTTAGGGAATTTACCCAAAGATCACCATGCTTTCAATGAGCCACAGCAAACCGCAAGTACATCCCCCAACGAGAGAGGTTCAGAGAGCTTAAGTACAATGGAAGATATAAAAACACTAACAGATAACGAACCGTCTTTATCCTCTTCCGCATTGCTTCATTTATCCGACATGGCAACTGCAGGGAAAAGAAATGTGAGCCCTGAATCGAGTGAAAACATGCAAGGTCAGGAAGACAATGTAGTTTCTCATTCAATAGATTTTGTTCAAACAAATCTGAACGAGAAGGATCTGAATCAACGTACTAATAGCGTGATTGTGGAAGGACCGGAGTATGAGTGCAAGTCAGGTACAGTTAATGACCATGCAGCATTTAAAGCAGTAGAGACCCAATCCAGTCTTGCTGACAATAAGACAATCAGTAATTATGACTCAGTCGGTATCAATTCCTCAGAGTCTATGGATATGACACCGCTTTGCTCGAAGTTCCTGCCTGACAGAGCTCTCGGTGATGATTCAAACAATAAGCAAGGCTTAGCCGAGCAAGGTGGAGTACCGGACGCAGCAAACGACGCCAGCTTGGCTAACTCAGGCTTTGTCATATTCGAGAAAAACAGATATGATACAGAAGCCTTACAGTACAAAACCGCCATCACTCCAGCGCACATTGTGGGAGAACAATCTTCAAAATCTGTTGCACAGAAATCCACTATTCCACCAAATTCATCACACAAAGACTTAATGCTTAATGTTCATAGACCTCAAGACTCCAACAATGTCGAACATAATGGAGATAAGCTGTGTGCGAGTTCTTCAGTGACTCCTTATTTAAATGAACTGGAAAAAACTGCAATTATAAATGAGATCCAGAGCAACGAAAGGCAAACCCTTGACAACAGTGAGGGCATCTCACCCACTGCTACAACTCAACATGACTCATTTGTCACTCGGGTCCTTGTTGAGAGCAAAGATCTAAGTCTGCTTAAGGATTTGAGTGAGCATGAGGGAATTCTTCCAGTTTGTGTAAATCAAGAGAAGTGTCCATCTTATATAGCCGGTCATGGTCAGGAACCCAGTAGTCCAGAGCTAATGCAGTCGCAGCGTCAAGTGATGATTCAGGAGATGTCTGCTGACAAAGACCCAGAAATGCTGAAAGAAATTTTGGGCCTGCTGGGATCCACTGCTCAGGGAGTTGAAGGCTCATGTATGGAAGGGATTGAAAGTCAGCCCAATGCTGCTGCCAGCGATGATTGTGCTGTTGATATCTTTCACTCTGCTTTATCCAGTCAGCAGTGTTCTAAGGCAAATGTTTCAACCATCGAGGAAGCAGAGGAGGTCAAAGTTAGACCCAGAGTGAGCATTTAACTTGAGATACATTTTGAATTTGTATACTACTATAAATAGTTAACACATGATTATTATTTTGGAATATGTTGCAGAAATGTTCCACCCAGCATTACTTGCAATGTGTCGGTAAACTCCAGGATCACTATGACACACTTGACGACATCAGGAATGACGTTTTGACCCAAGGTCCTTTAGCGACTCACATTGAAGGTTTACAAGACCAACTGGAAGCAGCTCAGGTTTGTTTATCATTGCAAATTTGCGTCATATTTTTTTTCTGGCTAATGCTTGCTCACTTTCTTCTGATATTGTCCATCTGCTTTACTATCTAGACATATTTTCCACCCATCTCCATTTATCATCTTGTTAATGTTTATGTAATGTCTAATCCCAAACGTTTTTGTTTCCAGTTTTTGGAGGCACAGCTTGTAGCATTTCCTGGCATTTTAACCTCCGATTTGGAGGTAGCTGAGCAGCTTTTAAAATCTGCTGATGAACTCATCCCGACACAAGTCCAACACGATCTAGCTACAGTTTTTGTAGATTCGCAAGCCGCTTTGACAGATGTTTGCCATTTATCATCTGAGAGACGTAACGCAGTTCTCCAGGCCATCGATGCAGCCAAGGTCAGTATCTGTGAAGAAGACCATATTCCTTTGTTAATTTAGGATTAGAGTGTATGTACTAGTGTGTAGCGTTGACAGACTTATTCATAAGGTACCAATTGTTCATGTCCGAATGCTTTTCAGGCAAATTTAGAGTGTACGTATCAAGATCTTCTCCACGCTCTTGGAAAGCTGTCGTGTTGTATTCAAGATAATTGTGTGATGGTATGTAAACTTGACATCATGAACACCGATGACTTGGAGAAGGTTAAATATAGGATACAACAAAATAAGGTAGGATACATTAAAAAAAAAAATTCTAATTTTTCATAGGCTAACTCAAATTATTGAAAATACACACAAAAAAGAAGATTAATACAATGTAAATCATACTGTAATTTAATCCAGAATCATTTAAAGACTTTTTATTTTTAAGGACCTGGAGAAGAATCTTTCTGGCACTCGACAGAACCTAGAAGATACAGCTTTTGATGTCCAGAACTTCATATCTGAACATGCACAGTTCCTGAACCCAGCCCAGAGCAGACAGATGCTGAAATCACTCAGTGCCACACAGAGAGCCTTTAAGGAACTGATGGACCGAGTGTTTACTCAGAGGCACACACTGGACCGCCATTTGGAGATCTGTGTGGATGAGATTCAGCAGCAGGTCTGCATGGAGTTCATTGAAATGTGTTGGAATGGGATGGTTTTGCTGATGATAGAATCAATATGTCAGTATGCCGTTGGTAGGAAATGCTCAGATGTCATGGTTTGCACGATTTCCCTAACAGCACAACAATAACACTGCATGATCACAGCATACGAGTATTTTCTGATCGTATTGACATTTTGCAGGCTTCAAGAAACCGTTGAGCACTTACTCGAGAGGACCAGCGCTTTTCACTGTGCATCTTCTTTGGAATGCTTTCCAACAAGTCAGCCCTAACACATCCAAGAAACCTTTTGTCTTTGTCACACAAAGCCCGAAACCTTAATCTTGTTAATAGCTAGCATGTTTACAGCATACTCGGTCGTGTTGACCTTTGTGGAATATTGAAATGTGTTAAAATGAAAGTATTTTCATTTTATAACTCAAGTCCTCATTTGTGCCAGAATGCTGTTGAGAGGCAGAAGGAGTTTGTAACCAAGCTTCAGGAGCTGTGTGATGACCTAACGCAGACTGAGAACCGTCTCATCGGCCACCGGCAGCAATCCAACGGTGCAAAGAGTGTCGGTGACCTCCAGCAGTACCAGCAAGAGAACCAGGTATACATGTGCGCATCTTATACAGTATTTTTTTTTTTTTTTTGCTGAGAAGTGATATTTCATTAAAAAATGTAACTGTAATTTAATCTCTTGTTGCAAGTGCATTTTGTGAAGATTTGTATAATTAGGTACTAAATTCATGACCTCTGGTCTGTCTCTGTTTTTTTTTTTTTTTTTTTCTTTCGATCAGGCTTTGCAGAAAGACATCCAGGCTAATGTAAGTGCCTTGAACGAAGTGATCAGTAGCACTAAGAAGTTCCTGGAGGAGAACCGGAGCAAACTGACACCTGAGCAGGTGGCTGCTATTGAGCACAAGGTGGAAGAGGTAACAAGCAAAGCCAATATGCTTAACCAGAGGGCAGAGGAAACAAGGAAAGAACTGGAGAACGTTTTGACAACCGTTATCAAGCAGGAGACAGAAAAGGTTGGACAGTTTCTACTGCTGCTTGTGTTAGCGCTGATAATTCTAGCTGGTTGTTTTATATATATATATATACAGTATATATAAATAATGTGTGTGTGTGTATATATATATATATATATGTGTGTGTGTGTATATATATATA
>JAFFST010001030.1:123000-138001 GCA_022414735.1 Noturus placidus | reverse complement strand
GTGTATACAGTGCCTTGCGAAAGTATTCGGCCCCCTTGAACTGTTCGACATATTTGCCACATTTCAGGCCTCAAACATAAAGATATAAAACTGTAATTTTTTGTGAAGAATCAACAACAGGTGGGACACAATCATGAAGTGGAACAAAATTTATTGGATATTTCAAACTTTTTCAACAAATAAAAAACTGGGCGAGCAAAATTATTCAGCCCACTTTAGTTAATACTTTGTAGCGTCACCTTGTATGTGTATATATATATATATATATAATATGTATATAATATGTATATAATATGTATACACACACACATTTTATATATATATATATGTATGTATGTATGTATATATGTATGTATGTATTTTTGTTTAGGTTGCAGCTGTGGAACAACTTGAAGAGACCAAAAATAAAATCGAGGTTCTCTTAGACTGGGTATCCAACATCGGGAAAGAAAAAGGGATGGAAGGAATGGCCAAAGAGAATGGAAACATGCCAGTAGAAGGAAAGAAAACAGGAAGGGAAGATGACCCTAATGGAAATGCACTAGACACTACAGATAACACCCCAGAATGGTCAGGTGAAGACAATGAAGAATTGGATATAGATGAGCAATATGAGAGGCTTAAGGTCAGTAGAAGAGTGCAGTTGCTTAATCATGTTGTACTGGGCGGTATAGAATTACATTTGAGAAAGTTCTAGAAATAGATAAATAAAATACATAATGTTAAAACATCCCTCTACAGGCTCACCACCAAAAGATCCTCTCCCAGCAGCAAGACCTAATCATTGCCACCCAGTCCGCCCAGGCTCTGCTGGATAAACAGGCAGACATTCTCTCTCCAGCTGAAAAAGAGAAGCTCCAGAAGGATATCCAGGAGCTGAGGGGGCGTTATGAGGCTTCGCTCACTCAGGCTGAGCAGCAGATGAAGCAGATGCAGAGTGTTCAGGAGGAGCTGCACAAGTTCCAAGGTGACTTTGAGGAGTTTGGAGTATGGCTGCAGCAGGCTCAGGAGCAGCTGGCAGACCTGGGAGCCCCTACGGGCCACTTAGATGTTCTGCAGGAGAAGCTTCAGAAGCAGAAAAGCTTCTATGAGGACGTGATCTCCCACAAGGGAGACTT
Source organism: Noturus placidus (assembly GCA_022414735.1). Classification (NCBI taxonomy): domain Eukaryota; kingdom Metazoa; phylum Chordata; class Actinopteri; order Siluriformes; family Ictaluridae; genus Noturus; species Noturus placidus. The sequence goes on along the minus strand of JAFFST010001030.1, from coordinate 136,883 downwards.
GCGTTTCATCACCATCTCAGGCCAGAAAGTGCTTGATGGGGCCAAGGCCTGCAGCCGTAGCGAGTGTAAGGAAAAACAGGGATTGCTCGAGGTGGACACTTCAGGAACATGTGCTGCTGTGAAGGAGAAGCTGGATTCCACCACTACTCGATACAAAGTCACGCACACCCAAGTAAATGCGCTTTTTGTCTTTGCTTAGATGTTTTTTGGGCCTTGCAGTATTTCTTAGCATGGTGCTTTCCATTCTTGACCAACAGATGGCAACATTATTATGCAAATAAAGTAATAAGCCCTGTGTATCACTACATCTTCCAAAGCTAATATCTCAGGTTATTAACCCCTTAAATCATTAGGTTATTATACAGTCTTTCATCTTTATCGCCTACTCTGAAACTTTATATGAAAATATATCATTGGCTGCAGAATTATTGGCCCCCTTGGTAATTGGTATGAAAACATGTCTTTACAGATAGTTAGCTTAATCTCACACTGAAATATGAAATAAATCGAACCTTTGTTATTGCAAGAACATAAAAATGGCCAAACAAACCCATATGTATCACATTTGTTTGCAGCCTAGAAATTTTTATGTTATAAATATAACCGATGCATGGATGGATAGATGTTGAAATGAGATCTTTATAAATCGACAATGCCTATAAAAAATATGCGTGACTTAGATGAAAATAGTGCAAATTGTCTTTTCCACTATCTCGCATGTCTTTTAAACACTTGAGCACATGTATAGTTGGTACTTATAATGAAGTATCCTTTGTTTCAGTGCAACCTGCTTGGAAACAATCTCAAAGATGTCGTTGACAAGTACAAGAAGTACGAAGACGCTTCTAGCGGCCTGTTGACGTGGCTCGATAGTTCCGAGGCAGAGGCAAGAAGGCAGCAGTCTGAACCTATTGCAGCAGACCCCCAAACACTCCAGAGACAACTGGAAGAGACCAAGGCACGAGAAAGAGACACACACGCTCTTCATCATTCCCAGCTATGTTATTGGAGTCAAAACATTTACACCTGGCATAGACAAAACCAAATGGAAATGCTGTTCTCACACTAACTCTTCAGAATTTTCTCATAGTCCCAAAAGGGCTGTAAGAGCATCACTCAACTGAGAAAACACTCCATATACACATACATTCTTTTCAAAACAACATAACAGCGCACAAAAACCACTTAAGTTGTGTTAAAGGAGCAAAGAACACCGATTTACCTAAATGAACCAGCTTTAAAAAGAAAAGAAAATTGTACATATATAGGCCGCACTTGTCTAAGAGCCGCAGGAGTCCACGTTGTAACAGGAGATATTTACACAGAAAGATGTTACACAGAAAGATTTTTTTAACTTTTAAATGCTTTATTCCGAACAGTGACTGTAACACAGCTGGTTAAAAAAAAAATACAGTTGCCTATCAGGAATAGTCCTTGATCTATCTTCATCTTCCTCCTGCGCACTAAAACCACTAAAGTAGTCTTCTTCAGCGTCGGAATTGAACAGCCTCAGAATTACTTTGTTACACACTTCCTCAGTCTCTCTTTCGTTGTCACTCTCAATGTCACTTATGTCTCGAGGCAAATTCGCCCATGAGCTTGTGCCGTCGTCTTCATCACGCAGCAGTCCAGCCGTTCGAAACCCGTTGGTGAGAGTAGATTTTTTGACACTGCTCCTTGCTGTTAGGATCCACTGGTAGACTCGAGCAGAAGTTTCTCTTCGCATGCGGCCAGTTTTGGTAAATGATTTCTCGCCTTTAACTTGAAAGCTGCATCATATGCATTTGTTCGTGTGTTTTCCATGATGAGGATGTGTGCATGAAGCGCAAAATGTCTGATTTGAAGAATTTAGTGCGAGTGCGTTTGATTTAATTCGAACAGTTTCATTGGTCCACTGTGACCTGTTTGGTAATTTTATTGGTCCGATGTGACAAGGCTAAATGTTTTGGCTGCATGAAGCTCGTTAGCCCGTAAAAATCCATAAATTAGCCGCATCGTTGTTTAAGCCGCAGTGTTCAAAGCGTGTGATAAAAGTAGCGGCTTATAGTCCGGAAATTACGGTAATATGAGGGCAAAGTGATATTAAGAGACTAGAGGGTGTTTGCCTTTTTCTTTTTTTCTTTTTTTAGTGATCGATTACTCATCCATGTCCCAGTAATTCTTTTGAGGATTCTCTTGATTTACCTTACACTAGATGATGCTGATAATGATTAGCACGTGTTATTTAGTATTTCGTTGTCTGTCTTAGGCTCTTCAAGGGCAGACGGCTGGCCATCAGGTGGCTCTGGAGACACTACGCAAAACAGCAGATGCTCTCGTCACAGCAGAGGGAGACCTGCTAAACAACAAGGATGAGATTCGGGAAGGACTTGGTGAGTCATACTCCCTCAAATCTCTGCTACTCCGTTTAAAGTGTAATAAATTCTGTCTAATAAAAAGTAAACGGAGCTCTGATAACCAAATATTTCAATTTAAATGCCCTCCGGGGACCTTTATAAGGTGTTGTAGTAATGTTCTATAAAAACAGTATTACAGTCTACTGCAGTGTTTATGATACTTTATCTCTCTCTCTCTCTAAACTGTTTCCAGACGACATTGTGGAACGGTACGATAACTTGTCCAAGTCAGTGAGCGACCGGAATGAGAAGCTGCAGGTGACGTTAACACGCTCACTCAGTGTGCAGGATGGTCTGGATGAGATGATGAACTGGATGAAGAAGGTGGAGAAAAATGTTGGGGAGGATTTCCAAGTGCCCCTAGACTCGGTTGCTATTGTAGATGCACTGAGCAGGGAGGCGGTATGTTGCTTCTTCTCACCAATAGAAAGTTTTTAGTACATTTTTATTATAGCAGTTGATATACTTCACTGATTTTCCCATCACTCCAGCTTAGTAGAAATCCCCCGAACAGCGATTAGCAAATGTCAACTAGTCGGTTAGTTTATGCGACCCTAATGCTAACAGCATTTCACATGATCGGATTTAGCAATGAATATCAGTATTATTTTTTTTTTTGTAAACCAAATTTTTCAAAGACAATTGTATCCTTGTTTGTTCCCTTCTAATATTGACAGGAAAGAGCAGCATGACTGCCTATGTAGACAAGAAAGACAGAGATTATTATGTAATCACAATTATTATAATAATAATAATTATTATTAATATTTTTATTCATTTATTTTTTAAATACACAGGTTCTGGAGCAAGACATGTCAAGCAGACAGAGCAGTATCTCCACTATGAAGGCCAAAGTGAAGAAGTTTGTCGAGACTGCAGAGCCAGCAGCAGCAGCTGCTCTCCAGGCGAAGATGGAAGGACTGACACAACGCTTTGACAATGCCTGCGAGAAGCACAAGCGGAAGATTTCACAGATGGAGCGGCTGAAGGACAAGGTGGAACAATTTGAGAAGACATCCGAGAAGGTCCAGGAGTTTGTGCGGAAACATTCGCACACTCTCTACGAGGCCGACGGACCTGGGAAAAACGTAAACGAGTTCTCCCAGCTGGTGCAGGTAATCCCCAAGCGACTTTCTTAAGGAATATTTTTTCTAATGTACACAACCGGTCAACATTTTATACACTCCTTCTTTATTTTCTCTCCACATTTGAGAATAATAATAAAATCATCAAAACTCTGGAATAACACACATGGGACTATTATGTTGTGATGATTTTTATCCAAAATCAAAATTATTTTGTATGTTAGAATCTTCATAGTAGACCCCCTTTTTGCCTAGAATTTCCAGAAATGTATTCTTGGCATTTTCTCGACCGATTTCTTGAGGAAGCCCCCTGAGATGCTTTTTAAACAGTATTAAAAGAGTTCCAAAATACGCTGGACACTTACTGGCTGCTTTTCGGAATATTTTTAAGGTTTTTAAGATCATGGGAAGTGTCTCCAAACTTCATGTGTAATTTCAAACATTCCGAATCTGTGTGTTTGTAGGATATAAATGCAGAGTTTGCTGAGCATGCAAAGGACATGGAAACACTGCACTTGTTGTCGAAGGAGATTTCTAACTCTGGCCCAGAGGGAAGCGCTGCTCTAATTCAGGGCAAGATGGCAAACCTGTCGAACACATTTAATACCTTTAAGGACACTGTTAAAGAGAAGTGAGTGGTGGTTCGATGGTGTCTTTTTAAAGAAATAATAATTTATTTATTTATCTGGCGCTAGATCCATTATAAAGCACATACCATTGACATCTAAACTGTGTGTGTTATAACTGTGTAATGTGTGAGAATAAGTACAAGATTTGTTTCAATAAGTCATGCCAGAAATGATAATTAATGTCACCTGCATGGTTGGCCTCATTAGTGGGCATACTGCTGTGTCATGAGAAAGTAACAGTATGTGTTTGTGTGCGGATGTTGTGTATTACAGAGAGGAGGAGGTGTTGTCTTGCCAGGACCAGCTGAGTGAGTTCAAAGCAGCCGCAGGGGTGCTGATGAAGTGGCTGGAGGAGACAAAAGAGCAAGTGCCTGTGGTTCAGCCCAACTGCAGTGAACAGGGCATGGGAAATGACATGAAGAAAGTCAATGTGAGTGCACACTCGTCACTGTTTCCCAACACAGGTGATACCTTAGAGCTGAGCTCAATCTTATATTTGCTCCCGCACCAAAAGTGCGTTTATTTCTTTCTGTTCAGAGAAGAAAAAAACGCGTAGAAGAGGTGTGAATTGGGACTGGGATCCCACGGCACCCCACAAAGGTCATGGGAACGGGTGTTTTTAGTCTGACGCAGGGACGGGACGGGAGCGGGCAGGCAGACGTGAAGCTCGCGGGACATAGAAAGGCCACGTTAATTAACATGTGATAGTACTGGATACGGCATGATGTGACACGTTTACCGCATCCTGTGAAATTGGACTTTGTCCTGGTCAGGGTTGTAGTGGTTTACTTTTCTTTATATTATATTTAGAGAAATACAACATTGATTAGAAAATATTGCAGCATATCTAATGAGAGAGAAGAACCGGACAGAGCCGGTAAAAACGTTCTCTTTGACTTTTCTGTTCCTTCCTAATGTCGGTTGTCTTGCAACACGTTTTCAAACAGCAGAATTGGACCGATTCCATAAACGTTGTTCAAGTTGATATGAATGTATTGTTGCCAGTTTACCTGCTCTGAAATTCTTACTGAGGAGCAGTGCACAGCTCTCCTCTTTGCCAACAGCTTAAAACATTGATCTGTTAGTTACTGATGAATTAGCAGTTTTATATTATTATTATTATTATTATTATTATTATTATTTTAAATATGTGCATGAAAACCATGATTTCATGCAGTAATATGTGTATACTTAGACTTTAACCTAGTAAGGGAGGCTGTTATGATTTCAATGTACACCCATATGCAAAGACAAACAGCTCCATCTCTGCTCTGTGCGCTAGATTTTCCTTAACAAAAAAATACACTGGACATCTGACCCTCATCTAGAGTATATTTCTGCTCTTATCCTTTCATCACTTACACAGACAATTAACTCACATATTTCACACCAGACTAATAATGAGGCGTATGGTTCTGGAAATGTATATGAATAAAAATACACTGTGAATTATTTTAATATAATTTTAATGTTAAATATCCTTTACACAAAAAATCCCAGTTCCTAAAAACTTTTAGGATAAAAGTTTTTGCGTTGCCTTTTTAAGCGTTTTTAAGTTGTCAGAAATTATATTGAATAGCCTCTTTTTTGATACCTTTAAAGTGAATTTTCCCTCAGTAATTTTGGGAAAGTTAACAGATGCATATTTAGCATTTTTTTGGTGTTTACACTGCTTCTCAAGCCAGATTTTTCTCTCTACAGGGCTTACTAGATGAATGGACTGCTAAAGCTCCCACTATCCAAGATATGAATAGCAAAGGGTCTGCACTGTGTACGCTAATCAGTGTTTTGACATCACCAGCCAAAGCCAGAATGCATCATAAATCAGGTATTCCCAGGCATTATTATTATTATTATTTTTTTAAGGAATTTATGAGCACACTTATTGCGCCTGTTTCTGTCCAAGGCAATGTTTCCAGTATGATCTTAAATGGATGAAATGTGATGCGTTCACTTCTACTGCCCTAGGTTCAGCCGTCAGTAATGGCTCAGGTCCAGGAGGTCCATATATGACGACCAAAGGTAAGAATGTACAGAGTCACATTTAATCATTTTTTTTTTCCTTATGCATCCCATGCATCTTTCCTGAAAGCTCTCAGTTCCATATAATACGGGTTCTCTAGCAACTGTAAGCTTAAAGAATAATACCAAGCTGTTGCTGGTTATGCAATTTGTATATAGTCATATTCTAAGTAGCAAACCAAATGCAGTTTATTTGACATTTTGTTCTAGCTATAGACTTATTTGTTTTCGGTGCTGTTTACAGAGCTGATGCTTGTGCAGCAAAACATGTCCTGCATCAATGAGGATTATAGCAGTCTTGGGGAGCTGCTGAAGGCCAGGTCCTCAGAACTTAGTGCACTGTTGCTGAAGGTTCAAGGGGTCCAGCATGAGGCTCGGTCAACGCTGCAGTGGTTGGAGAACATGAAGAAGACAGCAGTATCTTGGAACTCTGAGGCAGCAGGCAAAGATTCAATGAAAATGCAAATGGAACGGCAGAAAGTGAGTGCACTCGTTCAATAAATTGTGTACAGTATCATTGTGTGTATACACACTCAGATTACATTTGTTATCATTTCTCGTTAAGATTGACAGTTTTTTTTTTCTCTTGTGACAAAGGCTTATGAGGAAAATATGCACCAAAAACAGCAGCAGTACCAAGAACTGAGGGAGAAGCTACTCCACCTGATAAACGAAAGCCCTGATTCACCTGAAGCAGAAAAATGGAAGAACATGCTGAAACAGATGGGTATGTATGCATGTCCTGAAATGAATCTAAAACTAAATCTTTTCCAGTGTAATCATTTCCAGAACCCTAGTGTTGACTGGGTGCAAATCCTCACACTTTGAGCCTTCTGCATAAACCGTCGTTTCATGTAAAAGCAGATCTGTATGTATCTTCTTGTAAAAGCAGATCCATGACTTTGGATGCAGTTCTCCCCTGTAACAGATTTTGAGTGATGTTGCCTTTTCTATGCTCCATGTTACAGATGCAGGATGGGAGGAGGTCAGGGACTCTGTGGAGAACAGGAAGCAGCATCTGGAGGAGTCATCTCGCATGCTGGAGCTCTTCCAGACAAACCAACCACAGCTCTCACAGTGGCTTCAAGAGAAAGATCTGATGCTGAGTGTTCTGGGCCCTCTATCTGTGGACCCTAATATGCTCAACACACAAAAGCAGCAGGTCCAGGTAGGGCACCTACACCAGAAATGCAATTAAATGAAAACTACTGCATTAGATATGTTCTGGATAATACTCAGACCATGCCAACCTTTATCGTTTTTCCTAGGAGTTCCGCATTTTAACATCAATGTACGCTGCTACAATTTCGCACTCAAATAATACACCAAGAGAGGGTATATCGACAGGCTTTACAGTAACCACCAAGCGCTTGAGGAAACAAACAACATCCAGTTTCTATCTTGGATTAAAATATGGCTTTTTTAAAACTCACACTCTTGGCAGGACTAGAGTAATATGGCTCTTCAGGGTTGGCAGGGCTGTACTTAATTATGTTCATATATACAGTAGGCAGTTAACCAGATTGTCTGTTAGAGTCGCCACTGCTGGAAGGCCACAGCAGTAAATACAAAGCAGTTACATGTGAAAGTCATTCGTGAAATTACCACCAGGTGGCGCATGGCATGTCGACTGGAAGTGCAATCCAATAATGGAATAAATTAATAGTAATGAAAATGTAACATTATAATATTATTTTTGTGATTTTGTCAAATAAAAAAATCAGCAGTGACTGAGGTCATTGTTGTTATTAATTTCAAAGCTCATTAGAACAATGTCCTTGAACCGCTTCTGCTTGTACTGTTACTTTGTCAGCCATGCTTATTTATGCTATTTAAAAGGTTAATTTCACTTATTTATTTTATTATTATTATTATTTTCAATTTTATCATAAGCAGTGAAATCACGTTTTGATGAGCGGCATAATTTATTTATGTAAACTATGCATTTTTTTCTTAAATCTAACCGAGCACATATTCCTTTTTTTTCTCGTCAGTATAATTAATGTAGGGTATTAGACAACTAGGCTTCCACCCTTAATGCTCCCATGCAGAGGAATCCACCTTTTATATTGTTTTTGTTTTATTGTGAGGACAAAGTAATACAAGATCAAATAAAATATGGGGTAGTAGTGCTACATTATACAGTACATGTAAAAGTAAACATGGAACATAATCTTGACGTTTACTGTTCTAAACAACATGAATTCGTTGTAAATTCGTTCTAAACTTGAATTCGTTCTAAACAACAAATATTCCATATTTGGATGTAATGCTGTTGTATGAAGAAACTTGAGACAAAGTAACTTCAATCGAAACATGAACTGCACCTGAACATAGTGTACAATATTTCTCATTGAATTCTAGATTCTTCTGAAAGAGTTTGAAGGCCGCAAACCTCAGTATGAGCAGCTGACTGAAGCTGCCATGGTTATCAGTAATGCATCAGGAAATCAGGACCCTACAGTGGAGAAGGTAAAGAAACAGCTGGATGTTATTACCCAGAAGTGGCAGGGTCTGACAAGCCAGCTGTCTGAGCGTGATGCCCTCATTGTGCAAGCTGCTGGTAAGACCACTCAGTTCCAGGAGCTTCTGCGGCACCTGGGTGAGAGTGCAGCAGCCATGGAGATTCAGCTGAATGGCCAGCAGACCCTCAGCACCCAACCTGACGCAGTCAAGAAGCAGCTAGAAGCCACTAATGCTGTCCTGTCTAAGCTATGTGAAGAGAAGAAGAGGCTAAAGGAGGCAGAAAGTCTCTGCTCTGAACTTTCAGCTCTGGTAACTGAGGAGTATCTCAGAGCCAACCTCACAGCACAGCTGGAAAGCGTCTCCAAGCCCTTTAAGATGCTTGAAGACAAAGCAGGTTTGTTGGATTACATTCAGTGACCAGTGTGTTCTGAAAAATGTGTGATTGTTTACATTCACAGAAACTACTTACACTTTTGCTCATCCAGTTTGTTTAGTTTTGGTTTTTTTTTATTGCTCAAAAGGTTCACATTACTGTCCCACTGTTAAAACTCTTCCACAGAACATGAACAGCATCAGCAGCTTTTACTGTAAATAGCTATCATAGGTTGAAACCTGTTAAAACGAACGGCTGTCTGTCTAGTAATGATAATTCAGGTGTACTATTAGAATTTCCTTTGCTTATATGACCTTGTGGCCTAATTTCTCCAGGAAAGCGGATTCAACATCTCACCTCCACCTTTGCCAGCTCCCAAGAATTTCATCGGACGTCTAAAGACTTCCAGAGCTGGCTAGAGCAAAAGCTTAAGGAGCAGGCCGGGCCCCAGTCAATCTCAACCAAGGAGGAGACTCTGTTACAAAGTCTGAGGGAACACAGTGCTATCCAGAGTGCACTGAGTCAACAAGAGGAACCATACAAGAACATTATGCAGGAAGCAGAGGCTCTCCTACAGAACACTGAGGGAGAGGAAAAGCTGGTCCTCCAAGGACAGCTCTCAGCCCTCAGGTCCAACTGGGAGAAAGTACAGCGGGGTGCCACGGAGAGAGCAGAGAAGCTTAATATAGCAATGGAGAGGGCCAAAAAATACAAAGAACATGCAGAGAGCTTGGGCACTTGGCTGCATGAGTGTGAAGACAGGAAAAACAGGGCAAATTTCAGCGTGAATCCTGTAGAAGTTGAAAACTCTCTCTCACAGGTAAAGGCCATCCAGAGGGATGTGGACAAACATCGCGGTCAGATGGAGCTGCTGAACGTAGCTGCTGATAACCTTTTAGAGGTGGCCACAGCAGATGTAGCTGATGTGAAGGAAGAAAAGAGTGTTATTGGGAAGAACGTGGATAAGTTGATAGAAGGGTTGCAGCTCAAGAAAGAAACTCTCGAGAAGCTCTCACAGAAGTTGAAAGAGTTCAGTGACACGCATAAAGACCTCTCGGTCCAAATTGAGGGTGCCAGAAAGCAACTAGAATACCAATCTGGTCTTGGCGTCCAAGGTTTTAGTAACAAGAACCTAACTAACATGAAGGATCAGCAGAAAAATTTAGAGGGTGTCCAGAACCAGATCGAGAACCTCAAAAGCCTAGCACAAAGTTTGGTCGTGGATGTACCAGAAGTTGAAGGCGTGATAGATCTCCTCCTTCAGACAGACACTTTGGAGAAAGAGCACAGCTCCATCAGTAAAGCAATCGAAGACAAGTGCTTCACACTGGAGAACAAACTGCAGGGCATCGGACAGTTCCAGGACAGCATTCGGAACATGTTCACCACCTTTGCAGACCTGGACGACGAATTGGATAGTATGGGCCCAGTAGCCAGAGACCTGAAAACTCTACAAGATCAACAAAGAACCTTCCAAAACTTTGTGACAAAACTCCAGGATCTGATGACCAGCACAGCCAGTGCCAGAGATAACTGCAAGAAGATGCTTGAATCAGAGGCCTCACCAGATCTGCTGGGCCTGAAGAGAGACTTGGAGGCCCTGAGCAAGCAGAGTGGTAAACTGATGGATCGGGCCAGTGGGAGTAAAGAGCAGGTTGAGGATACACTGAAGCATCTGGAGGAGTTTTACCACAAGCTGGACAGTTTCACAAAGAAAATGTCTGGTGCAGAAGAGCAGGAGGAATCCCAAGGACCAGTTGGCATGGAGACTGAGGTCATTAACCAACAGCTGGAGGGTTTCAAGGTAAGATCGCTACATTAATTTCACTTGTGTTGATCTGTTGGCTTACGTAATGAGAGGAAAGAAAATTTGCTTCTCATCTATTAGTGGAAGTAGTATTATGCTTATGATAGCTGACTGAATGTGCACACAGAGTGTTTTGTTCTCATATGAGCCTTATTTTCCTCACATAGTGATGATATTATTTATGCTGCAAGAAAGTTACAGTACATGTAAGAACAGCCTCTGCCTTTCTGTTTTTGGTGAAATATTATATCAGGCGCAAACGTGCAACCTGCAAGGGCATGCTGTAAACACAAGAAGCAGTGTTCTATTTGGTCTTTATTCAAAAGCATGCACTGGAACATGATGATGATGATGATGATAATAATAATAATAATAATAATAATTTCAGTGGTTGGACTAGACATTTTTCCTTATGTATTTTATAATGTACTGTGTCTGTTGCTTTACATTTTGTATACATTATATAGCCACCTAAATATTCCAAAACCATGAGCTTTAACATTGAGCTTTCCTATAGCCTCTACTCTTCTGGGAAGGCTTTCCACTAGATTTTAAAATGTGACTGTTGGGAAGGTCTCTAAAGTTAAAGTAGCTGGATTTGACATTTGAATGATTGATTTATTACACTTTGAGCCCTCCCATTTTCATGAAACCCCGCTTCCAGAATCTACATTGACCCATAGTGTGTCTATAAAATGACTGACAGGAGGCTCATTCAAACACAAGCAAGCACTGGACCCGATGGCAGTTTTCCAGGCGGGTTTCTTGGCTACTTAATACACTTCTGCTGAGACCATAACTTTAAAGCATTCTTTTTTTTTTTTTTTATCATGTACTAAATATCTTTCAGGATATTTGTACAAGTAAGAAATGGAAAAATAATTGACTATTGCACTCTTAATACATGACATGAATAGTCTGACATATTTTGGCTATGTGCTTGGTTATGCTATAAGATGCCCCTTTCAGTTTGTCCGTGAGCATCTGGTGGTAACAAAAGAGTCCCTGCCCATTGGCTCTTTGTTGTTGGAGAACATTCAGCCAGCAGGGAGTCGATGTCGGCCTGTGTGCAGTAGTGACCCAGTACTCCTGTTTCATTCTGTCCGAGAGACACGTCCCTGCCACCAGCCCACTGCTTAAAATGTTTCATTTCATCCCACTTGCTAACTCTTTAACGGTCACGTATAACCGGTGTTTAATTTAAGATCCTGTTTTGGAACGTTATCCTCACTGGATACATTATTTTGGTTTGTTTGTTTGTTTTTAAGAAACTGCGATCGAAACGAATGAAATAGGCAAGCGTATAATTTTTATGCTGTATTTCAAATTCCTTTAGCTTAGCTTCATGCTAAGCGAGAGATTATTGCCAGCATTAGCAGTATACAAGTCCAGCATCTACGTAGGCATCCCTTCTTTATCTTCTTAGGACCATGTGGTTTTCTGGCAGGATTGGAAGTTATATTTCATGGCCCATGAAACATCAAACATATTCTGTTGCTGTGAGAGGAATTTCTGCATGGCTGGTATGTTGAAGAGATGTGAGAGTTAAACTCCCATGCTATAAACTCTAAACCCTATGTTTCAGAACACAACATAAAAACTTTTGATGATATTTCATAATTTAAGCAGTTAAAACATGTAAAGCGCCAACATGGACAAGAACAAATTTGAATGTGTGTGAAAGGAGCATTTGTGCACGTAGCCGGTGTTGTATTAGGAGTTATCAGCTGCAGCTGATCGTTTGGGTCTCATGCTGCTCATGCTGTCGTTCTTTTGTCTTGCTTCTACGTCTGGGAGGCTCCTCGCTGCTACGTCAGCTGCTGGGTCAAAACCGTTATTGTTCTCCATGACCCATTCATTTAAGTCAGAAATTAACCGGATTTTAAATCACAAAAAAAAAAGACAGTGCGGGATTTAACTATTCAGTATTATTTGTTCAGACTATTCAGTATTATTTGTACAAAATGAGTTGCAGTAGAATTCCTTATTGAAGTAAACACTAACTGCTTCAGCTCAGCGTTTTATCGTTTCACCTGGCTATTCAGCGAATTCATTGAATCTGATTCAGTGGCTTTTCAGGATTTCATTAAGCTTCTTTCTCCATATTTGTATTTTCTGTTTATTGTGTGTACAGTACAAAATAGTACAAGGAAGACATTTGGCACATTTGCAACAGATGAGAGCATGCTCTTTTTTTTTTTTTTTTTTTTTTTCCATGACTTGTGCATGACCTCAGCATTAAACATGAACCTAAAGGAATTTCTGTCTGAATCATGCCGGTGGCTAACTCTAAAGGTGATGATCGGGTGAGTGGAAAAAAAAAAAAACCTTATGAAGTGCACAGATTTGCGCTTAGTCATCGTCCTGACTTTCTGTGAAAACCCCCAAGAGGAAACATGAGACCTTCGCCACCAGTACAACAATCCTATTGCACATTGTTGTGTGATCATGACCTTGGAATTTTATAGCGATCCCCTTTCACTTGTTTCAGCAGAGGGCAGTTTGAGGAACACCCAATATTCATGATCTAAAACTGGCAGAGCGCTAAAAAAAAAAATTAAGTGTTCGGGACACGCTTTGTTCTCATGAGGAATATTCGTGCCTTTCATTAACTGGCCTTATTGTTTGTGTATAACGACATAAACCTTTAAATCCTATTACTTGAATGCATTTAAACAAATGTACCACTTTGTTTAAATCAGTGCCTGGATTATGTCAAAAGTATGTGTGATTCATCCTTACTGTAAATCCCACAAAGCTTTTTAACCACCTGTTCGTCATCGCCAGCTCCACACTTTTTTCCTCACACCAGAGCAGAAGACCAGCGTTTGAGCCTCACTCCTCTAGAGTTAACAGCAATAGAGATAAAATGAACGTTCCTTTTATTTATTGCTTTAGCTCTGAATTTTTCTGAGCCTGCTTGCTTGCTAGCTGAGTTTGTAGTGTTATTACTTAGGACCAGTACCTCCTTAAACATTCCAGAGTAATTAAGACAATATACAGACACGTAGACAGCTCATTGCATGATCATTCTGGAGAAAGAGAAGAAAAGGGGGGAGAGAGAGTATCTATTTCTGCCCGATGTGATGTCATGCAGGAGGGAGC
>JAFFST010001030.1:75944-96597 GCA_022414735.1 Noturus placidus | reverse complement strand
CCCAAGTACTTATATGAAGTTACTTGCTCAATTTCTCTATCACCAATTACTACGTAGTCATGGGCTCTCTAGTCTATATATATGTGTATATATATATATTATATTATATTTGTTGAAAAAAAATCACAAAAATTCTCTGCTCTCATGGATATCAAACAATTGCAAACAAAACACAGGTTTATCTAAAAATATGTCTTTGATAAATATAGGTGGGCAACAATTATTGGCACCCTTTCAGTCAATACTTTGTGCTACCTCCCTTTGCCAAGATAACAGCTCTGAGTCTTCTCCTATAATGCCTGGAGAATACATGGCAAGGTATATGAGACCATTCATCCATACAAAATATCTTCAGATCCTTCAAATTTCTAGGTCCACGCTGGCGGACTCTCCTATTCAGTTCACCCCCCAGGTTTTCTATGGCTTTCTATGGCAGGACCTTGATTTTGTGGTCAGGGTTGTGTTTGCAATTATTTATGTTGCTTTGATTTGTTATAAGTGCAAGTTTTTCACATTCTTTTCTCACAGGCAGAACAAGTTGGAGGAGGCTCTGCTGTTCTCAGGCCAGTTCACTGACGCTCTGCAGGCTCTGATTGACTGGCTTTATAAAATCGAGCCGCAGATGGCAGAGGACCAGCCTGTGCATGGAGACATTGATTTGGTGCTGAACCTCATCGATAGCCACAAGGTACTGCTGTCCCTCTGACTGTGTGCGGAAATGTTTCACCGTAACGCATATTTAAATAAATTCTCAACTAGTCTAATACAGAATTGGACAGGATGACTCATTATTGTATTGTATTTCTGCTTGTATGCCGTAATAGAGTCTGGTTTCCTTTATGTGCTTCTATTTTTGGGCCTTCTTGATTCTGTTATGGTTTGAGAATTTCAGTTTTCTTTCCCGCTGCCTCTTGTCCAAGTTTGTCAGTGCAGGTTTCAATTAGACAACATAGATTAGTGACTGAACAAAACTTCATCCCCACTTTTCGTTCCCCCTTCACGTGAGCCTCTTTTGGCCTTTCTGATTAAGGGTTGAGCTGTTCAAATGGAAGGGCCTTGGGCTCAGATTACTGAATCTGCAGTGTTCTTAGATACGTCTATTCCATTTTCATCCTAATCAGTGCTGATCAAATTCTTTGTTTTCTGGATTGGATTTAAACTTCAGAGACAGAATTGTGCCCAAAGGGTTCACATTTGAGTGGGGGTTAGTGTTTGATTCAGAGTGAAACAGATACTTTTGGCTTGTTTGCTATTTGATTTGGTTTTACACTGCAGATGATTACATGAACCAAAATGCAAGAATAAAATACTGGCTAAGGGGCATTATGGGCTGAAAACATGCTTGTAAATACTCTTTCGTTCACTGGTAAGAAATATGGTGACTGAAAAAATAAAAGCATGTAGAAATCACAGTCAGCACTAAATCATTAGATAATTTATATACATAGCTAGTTTAAAACATTTTGTGTATTGCATCCAGCATTTCATTTATCTTTTCTTCCATCGGCCCAAACATCCAGAACACGTGGCAGTTCTGCAGCACTACAGATCCGTCCTTTGGCCCACGGGTCAATTTAGCATTCTGGATCTACAGAAAATACACTATATGGCCAAAGGTTTGTGAACACCTGACCATCATACTCCATGTATAGGCCTTCCCTGAACTGTTGCCACAAATTTGGAAACACAGTTGTATAGAATGCCTTTGTATGCTGTCATATTACAATTTCTCTTCAATGGCACTAAGGGCCCAAACATGCTCCAGCATGACAATGCCCCTGTGTATAAAGAAAGGCTCATAAAGACATGGTTTGCTGATGTTGGTGTGGAAAAACTCCAGGGGCCTGCACCTGCCCTGACCTCAACCCCACAGAACACCATTGGGATGAATTGAAATGCTGACTGCACCCATCCTTACCTGACCTCAATGGGGTAAATCCCCACATTGTACTCCATAATCTAGTGGAAAGCCTTCCCAGAAGATTATTATAACAGCAAAGGGGGGATTAAATCTGGAATGGGATGTTCAGAAAGCACTTATGGTGATGGTCAGGTGTCCACATACTTTTGGCAATATAGTGTGTTTGCCCATAACCCAAAATACACCACATTTATGGTTCAGTTCCTGCAGTTGAGTCATTTGAATCGCTTTCTCACTGGAATCTAACCTCACTACAGTTCACTTGGAACCAGACTGAGACCATCTTCCTCAGATGGTCATGGCCTGCAGCTGAGTATGATTGCTGTGTTCTCACGAGCACAAAAGTAATAAAGAAAACACACCAGGGTTCAACTGAAATAGACTAAATGTTGCATTTGTGAAAGCACTGTACTTGATGAAGTGTTTGTGTGTATGAATGTCTCACAGGTGTTTCAAAAGGAGCTTGGAAAGAAGACCGGCTCTGTACAGGCTCTGAAACGTTCGGCCCGTGAGCTGATTGACAACAGCCATGACGACTCTTCCTGGGTCAAAGTTCAGATGCAAGAGCTGAGCTTGCGCTGGGACACAGTGTGCACCCTATCTGTTCTCAAACAAACACGGCTGGAACAAGCTCTGTGCCAGGTACGCAACTCTTAGCATTACAACTCAGTCAAGCCACATTCTATCTTGATGGTAAATTAAGCCTGTTGTCTTTTTATATATTCAAATATTGCAATAATTTCACTAAAAAAAAAAAAAAAGTTTTTTTCAGCATTAAACGTGATTCGCTTGGCTTCTCCGAACAGGATTGTCTAAATCATATGTGTATTATGTTAATGAAGTGTTATGTTTTAATGATGACCTTAAAGTAGCACTGTGAAATGCATTTTAACAATGACCGGAATTTACAACTATTACACGAAGAGATGCTTTGATTCCTCGTAATATATTTACGTTTCCTTTGATCTCTCATGGGTGTGCTCACTTCTAAAGCATGTGAGGGTATTCATTGTTTAATTCCTTAGACATTAAATGAAGACGAGTTATATGTGTAGATTTAAAAATAAACACCATATTATTCTGTGTTTTTCAGGCAGAAGAGTTTCACTCGACTGTTCATATCCTGCTGGAGTGGTTGGCTGAAGCAGAACAGAGCCTTCGTTTCCATGGGTCTCTGCCTGAGGATGAGGAAGCCCTGCGCAGCCTGATCGAACAGCACAAAGCAAGTTTCTTTTGCAGCACAAGGCCCACATACACATAAGTGCCTCGAAGTTATCAAACACTGATCTACTCTTGAATAAAACAAACTGAACAAATGACACAAATAGTGGTCCACAGTAAAAGAAATTGACTTTCAATGCAGATATGACCCGAACTGATCATTTCTTCTGGTCGTTGTTCATGAACTCTTCTTTTACTTTAGTTTAGAAACTGTTAAGCCTTTACGTTTTACGTTGCTATCTGCTAACCCGTCAGTGAAGCCAACAGAGTGACCTAAACCGTACATGGCCTCTCAAGCTGAATTAGAGCTGGCCAAAACAAGACTCAAACTCTAATAACACATATCCCTTGAGCATGAGCTCATATCTGAAAAAGGAATAATTTGTTCCACATAGTTTTCACCAGACATTATTCACACACACAAAAGGTGGGTGGATGGGAAAAGACTCACTGGAACATCGGTGTAAATTCTTATTGTTTTGACTTTGGTGTTGCCATTTGACTAATGTTGGGAACTATGATCCATGTAGGAATTCATGAAGAAGTTGGAAGAAAAGAGTGTGGCTCTGGGCAAAGCCACCAGCATGGGCGAAGCGATTTTAGTTATCTGCCATCCAGACTCCATCACCACTGTGAAACACTGGAACACCATAATTAAAACCCGCTTCGAGGAGGTAAGAGTCATTCTGATCCACTCAGTAACATCTCACACTCCTATTCACATGCACATGAAGTTTAGCTTAATGACATTTTTATATATGCTAGATGTTTACACTTTCATACTTACGGTATATACGTTATATAAATGCCTCAGATTTCAGTCCTAGATTATGTGCAATACGTTTCAGAAACTGAAACAATTAAGTTGATGTACTGTACTGCTATATAACAGTTTGCTTACAACTATGTAATTCCATTGCATACAAAAAGAAAATTTGGTGTATCTAATAAAAAAAAGATGAGACAACACTACAAAACATGAGGCAGAATTCATGTAAAAATAATTTGAGAAGAACAAACACTACGAAGTCTTGTTTTGCCATGGCCCTTTCAGTCTGAGACCTGATTTGAAGCTGGTATATGAATTCTGACAGAAAGAGATTTTGTTAGTAATATGTGCAAGTTGTGAAGGGCATGAAAGTTCTTATGGAATTCCGGTTAATATTCCGGTTTATATTTTGATATTTCTTACTATTAACTTTGTAACATCTACTATTAAATTAGCCCATTGTTGTCATCTGTAATAAAGAACACCCATGAAGCCTAACACACTTGATGTTTCCGTGTTAAATTGCCCATTTGTCTTTAGCTTAAGCGCACCCACCATCTCCTTCTTTGTGTATTTGCTGTTGCTCAGGTCACAGCGTGGGCACGGCAGCATCAGCAGAGGTTATCTAGTGCTCTGAGCGAGCTTATGGCCACTGAAGAGCTCCTGGAGAATCTGCTGAGCTGGTTACAGTGGGCAGAGACCACACTTAGTGAGAAAGACAAGGATGCCCTGCCTCAGGAGATTGAGGAGATCAAAGCACTCATCACTGAGCATCAGGTACCAGTAATATGCACCAAAACACTTCATACCAAACACTGTTTATTCAGTTCCCTCTATGGTAAGAGCTGTTTCAAGCCTTAAGATTTGATTTTGCGATTCAGACCTTCATGGAGGAGATGACCAGAAAACAGCCAGATGTGGACAAAGTCACTAAAACTCATAAAAGAAAAGCCACAGCTGATCCACCAGTTCAGTCTCAGATTCCAGTACTGGAAAAAGGAAGAACAGGCCGTAAGTTTTGACATTTACATTTATTCATTTAGCGGACGCTTTTATCCAAAGCGACTTACAAATGAGACACACTCACACACCAATGGGAGCAGAGCTGCATGCAAGGTGCTAGCTTGCCATCGGGGGCAACTTAGGGTTCAGTGTCTTGCCCAAGGACACTTCGGCATGGGATCACCCGGGCCGGGATTCGAACCACCAACCCCACGATTAGTGGATTAGTGGACAACCCGCTCTACCGACTGAGCCACAGCCGCCCAACATAGATCCTTAAATTATGCTTATGTTGTGCTGAGCACAAAATACAAACCTTATGTCTATATGTGAACCTCTGTGATAATCAGGAAAGAGATCCCAGGCCCAGTCCATGTATCCAACGACTGTCCAGGCTCCAATAGAGACCAAGAACCCCAGAGTGAACCTGTTGGTCAGTAAATGGCAGCAGGTCTGGCTTTTGGCCCTGGACAGGAGAAGAAAACTGAATGACGCGTTGGACCGACTAGAGGAGGTCAGTTAGAGCTACAAACGTTAGCAATTAAGCTAAAGTCATCATGTGATTATAACCCCCTCTCCTACTGTCATTTTCCCAGCTGAAAGAGTTTGCCAACTTTGACTTTGATGTCTGGAGGAAGCGCTATATGCGATGGATGAACCACAAGAAATCCCGAGTCATGGACTTCTTTCGTCGCATGGATAAGGATCAGGATGGCAAAGTCACCAGGCAGGAGTTTATTGACGGGATTCTTTCTTCAAGTGAGTCAAGTTTCCTTCACTTGTTCTTAGATAAACCTAGCTTGCATTCAGAAAGTTGCTATTAGCTTTCACTCAATATTAGCCAAAGTTTTGTCGAAATTATTCCTTTAATTCATGTGAAACAGACCAGATTATTAATCCTTTCCCTGCTGCTTGTAGAGTTTCCCACCAGTCGACTGGAGATGAGTGCAGTAGCAGACATTTTTGATCGTGATTGTGATGGCTACATTGACTACTATGAGTTTGTTGCTGCTCTGCACCCAAACAAAGATGCCTACAAACCACTTACTGATGCTGATAAGATAGAAGACGAGGTACGCTTGCAGTTTGGATTGTGACAACATACTTCCTCCTTTTTTTTCTAATATATATGTGTGTGTATGTATTGTTTTAGGTAACGCGCCAAGTGGCAAAGTGCAAGTGTCCAAAACGGTTCCAAGTGGAGCAAATTGGTGCGAACAAATACCGGGTAAGAAACTGACCATAGTACCATCGGCATGCCTAGTATAGAGTCCAGATTTGCATATGTGAGGAGAATGCAAGCTTGAAACCATAGTAAATCTAGCATCCTGCAGCACGTATCTAGTCTGAAAATCTGTGCTGAAAAGTGTTTCAATGGCAGTGTAAAGTTGTGGAAAATTGGGAGTGTGCCACTGGCTTTTGTCCAGCTACTTCTTGAGACAGACTTCCCCCTTATAGGTCTTGCCAGAAGGAATGACTTCATAGCATTCTCATGTGACGTTACATTTTTCACTTTTTAACGAGAGGGCACGGGGGCTGCCAGAACACTTTTAACCCCTAACTGTATGATCTCTTGTACTGTCTTCATTTGACAGAATTCTTGAACTGAACAAATGCAGTATGTTGATAAATGAAATGCACTGTTCAGACAATGTTTTCTAATGTTTGTCTTTTTATTTTTCTCTGCTGTTCAGTTCTACCTTGGAAACCAGGTATATACACACAGTGCTTCATTAACATTGTGCTGCTGTGATTCCCTTTTTTTTTTTTTTTATCTTCACCAATCTCCTTTTTAATACTTGACCAGATTTGCACCTGGTCACTATTGAACTCAGAAGCCGATAAGCAAACAAAATGTTAAGAATGCTGCTTCTCAGAACAAGCTTTGTTTTTCTCTGACTGTCGCAAAATCCATTGGAATATCCTAATGGTGTGTAAAAGCATGTGCAGAGAGAGAGAGAGAAATAAAAGGGTTGACACCAAAAATGGTATGGGTTACTATAGGCTAAAAATATTCATCATGGCACTCAGGTGTAGAACATTACTTTACTTTTAGTGGTTATTAGTGTCAGATTAATGCCAGCATGAGCAAACTGTTTTACAAAGAGCTCAGTAAGTGGGAGTGCTCCATATTAGATGACAAATTTATGTAGGAAGAAAAGTCCTTTTTAGGAAGTTTTGACATCTCATGAATTTTATGATCTTGCCTATCTGCTTTTGAGTCACTGTGCATTTCTAACAACCTTTTTCTCCCCCTCAGTATTTAAGTTGATTTGTGTTCATGGTTGGAGAGCATTGAAGCATAACACAACATGGGTGCTTGCCTTATATTACCTTCCTTAATCATTAAACGTCCATCTCAAAGGACCTTAACCCAAGCTAAAATTAACTAATACTTATTTTTTACTTCTTTTAAAAATTATTTTTCTCTCTCTTTTATTTTTTAATGAAGTCTTTGAAAGATTGAAAATGCTGTTGACCCATTTTGGGAATATAAATCACAGTGAAATCACCGGCTACATGCTTTCTCGAGGTCATGCTTTGTGAAGATACATGGTAACTCATAGCTGATTATCTGGTGAAGTGTTTGGGGACTGGGAAATTCATGCAAACCACATTTTTCCTTTGCTTGTGCTCAAGCCTTTTTTGCTGTCATGTGCACCAGTTTGTTCGGTTTTTGCTGTTCCATATCAACTGAAACAATTCTTTTGACAGTTTGGTCTGGTTCACTGCTTACATGATCCGTTAATCGCCGATGAGAGTATAACAAACAGGGACAATCAAAATCTAAACTCCCAACTGCACGTTGCTGTTTTGGAAAGCTGTATCCTGGTAAATGGTCATTTTTAAGCCGTTTGTTGTGCCGCCTTCTTTTTTTTTTTTACCTTCTTATCTGATCATGCTTCAAACCCCATCTTCTACCCGATTCACCAAATTCACCAGTGACATTGAATCATTCCGGTTCTCACACTGAGAGAGCGGAGGCCAAAACGAGGCTCAGCGAGAGGGTCATCACTGTGTGGGAGTGTGTTGATCATGTGGAGTGTTAGAGAGTGCAGTCCAGCCATCTTTCCATATTGTTTAGCCACATTGGTTCTGCATCAACGTCAACACACATTCTCTATTAGTATGGTGGTTTCTAGAAAGTGCAACCTTCTGTATGTATTGTTGATTTGTGGAAAGATTTCTGTTGGTTTATGATCAGTTTAATTTGTTTTGGAGCAGAAAGCATGAAGCCATTAATTTGCTGTGTCTTGTGAACTACACCATGGCCATATCCAACTGGCAAACTTCATTTTATTGATTTGTTCTAACTTACCCTCATTCCGCATTGATGCCAAAAATAGCTTTTCAGTGTATAGAGTTGCTGTTCTGGAGGACTCCCAACACTGCAGCACACTCTAGTGGTCATCAGATCGACGCTTGTGTCTGAAACAAAACACAACCCATTCACTTTCTAGTCTAATGCATCACATTCCTGCATACTCAAAATTCTTCATCATAAAACACTATTCTTAAACAGTAGATACACTGCAACAAAAGACCAGGTTTGAACCAGTTGGATTGACCATTCATTTCTCTGTTCTTTGGAATGAAACTGATGTGTTTATATTCAAAATTGTTTTCTCAGCTAGGCAACAAGTGCAAACCGGGCATGTACAGTATATAAATCTAAAACCAAGCACATGTGATTAATATCGTGATCAGTCATCACTACAGCTTCATGAATATACGCAGAAATAACTATTGCAAAGAGAAGAGCTCAGAATGTGTCCGGTTTGTGCAGTTTCCCAGTCTGTGAATTGATGTCAGTGCTGTGTGACTTTAACGCTGTGATTTAGTGTTGACTTGCTGCTCTCTGTTCCCTGCTCAGTTTGGAGACTCGCAGCAGCTCAGGCTGGTGCGGATCCTGCGCAGCACTGTTATGGTGCGGGTGGGAGGAGGCTGGATGGCCCTTGATGAGTTCCTAGTCAAGAACGACCCGTGTAGAGGTAATGGAGGCCTGTGTTTCGTTTTATTGGTTTTGCTGAAAAACATACCTTGACACTTTAAAATGACACAGATTGGACTCGTGTGTGTGTGTGTGTGTGTGTATACTGTACACAATTAGATTTCTTTTATTGGCTTTACATCTTAATTCTGCTGTTAATGTGTAATTATCTTCTTCACAAAACAGTTTTTTTATATATACTGTATATATATATATATATATATATATAGGCATGTTCTAGAAGCCATCTATTTATAACCAGGTTATTCGGTCATATACAACATCGTGGCCGAGTCTTCTGCCTCTACATTCTGGTTGGCTGTGTATGAGGTTCTGAAAGCTTGCTGTCATGTTCCTACAAAGCAGCTATCTCAGTATTCTACTCGGTCTCTCTTTTTCTGTTGTTTTCCTGCTGAATATACCCACTGTTTTCTTTGTGCTAAGAACCCAACTATCATTTCTTCTAGTTCACCACTACGGGAGTAAAATGTTGCGCTCGGAATCAAACTCGTCCATTACTCAGTCTCCTATAGGTTGGCAACTCTCACACTTTCTCTCCTTGCTCCATCCCAGTGGTATGTGTGCGTGCCCGTGTGTGTGTGTGTGTGTGTGTGTGTGTGTGCACCCGAGTGTTCCTGCTGGAGCGATGGTATTTTCATTAACATTAATCCCATGCTACTCCTTGAGACTTCACTTGCATGCACTTGTTTGTTGCACTGCGTTTCCAGGCTGCTTTCCTGGCCAGTCTCTGCTGTCTCTTGGTGCAAGTGCTTTGTATGTTCTTTTTGAAAGCTCTTTCGATGCTTCGTCTGCTTGACAATCTTACTTTCATCTTTACTCTAAATTGGGCAAGATTTTCTGTATATAAACACTATGATAAAACGAAAACAGCTAAAATGATTTAGTGTTAAATCAGGATGCATTGATGCCATTTTTTCTTCTAAGTTCCGTTACTGATACTTAAATAAGTAGCCAACTTGGTATTAAGCAATCAGGGACATCATGGAACATTTTATTTAGCTCCCGCAGTGTTATGTGCAAGTTGTCAAGTCAGTCTCATTTTTGTATTATCTGTACATAAGAATGTCAAAGTATCACATAGTAAAAGATTTCTGTATCAGATAAATGAGCATGGTATCAGTTTTATACTCAATACTAGTATTGGTATTGATGCATCCCTAGTGTTAATGTAAGAACAGCCCGATTTTAAATAAATGTTGTTAACAGAAGGATATAGGCATGTTAAACATGTTCAGTATATTATACAGAATACCCATTTTATTGCCATTACATGTCAGTGATGTGAAACCGCATGCCAACTGCTCATATTAACTCGCTCATCATATCATTGCCATCGTCATTAGAGCACATTACCTTCAAATGAAGATTTCATTTGGACCCATTTATGGAATGGATTTCCCTTTCTCAAATCGCTTTTACTATACAGTTCATGAGAAATATGTGCTCGTGCTAGCTCCTGACTCATGTGCACTCTTCTTAGCTAAAGGTAGGACCAACGTGGAGTTGCGAGAGAAGTTCATTCTTCCGGAAGGGACCACCCAAGTGATGGCCAGCTTTCGCTACAGAGGTCGAAGGTCACGGCCATCCTCAAGAGGTGCCTCCCCGAACAGGTCGAACTCCAGCCACAGTTGTGCTGCACACCCCAACCCTGCTGCGACTGGTACACCGAAGGTGGGATCACTTTGTACTTTCATAGTGGAACATGAGGAGCTTATTGGTTTGTTCTGTCACTCACAGATGCCATTAAGTAAGCCTAACAGTCTTATAAACTATTGAGTTGATGTCCATTTTTGTTCTTTCTTCAAAAGGTCCACCAGTTTATCAAATATGTTTATTTCTTAATAATTGCTACCTATTATACCTAAGAATTATTTTATTATCAGGAGCACATTCCCAAAACACTTCCTCCAGAGTTTGTCAAAGTCTTGTAAGAAGATGAAAGAGATGCGAGCGAGTAATTTGGCCCAGTCTACATTAATTACGTTTACAACCTGGAGAATCGGCTCGCGTGGATGCTTTTGCACCCTGACACTTACTTAGTTATACAGTGCATCATTTAAACCTTAATATAAGGGAACATTATAGTTTAAACCACTGTTTTTTATTTCTGTATTTGACCCGCCGTTGTTCCTCACAGACTCTCCAACATTTAACCCGCAATTATGATAAACCCTGGCTGACAAACAGCAAATCAGCTACTCCCTTAAAGTCGTCCGACTCTTTTGAGAGCCAGGGGTCATCCAATGAGGTATAGTGATTTAACAGGAGTGACACAACCTAATACTCATCTAACAATCGCCACTAACCTACTATTAATTTCCTGACGTTTAACTTAACACTCTGTATGGGGTTTCAGTCCTGTCTCACTCTTGCGTGGCAATCTGAATGCAAGCCTGAGTCTAAATGTTTGAATGAATTGAACCATGAACGTGTTGCTGTAGTACTGGAATGGGGCTCTCTTTCTTAATATATTTTCTTCTTTCAGCTGGGCTGTGCTCTCACAAACTACTAAAGGGAAAATTATTACTTTTATACCACAGCACTGTAGAATTCTCCAATCTATAGGTTATCTTCACGACAGAAGTAAGAGATGCTGCTGATGAAATAACGGTTTTATAGCTGTTATCACAAGTCGTAATAGGAACCAACTTGTTCCTTAATAAATAAAAAAATATATATTATTGCCAAATCTGTGGTGTAAGATTAATAAAATAGTTTAGGGCATGCTGTTATTGGAAAATAGTCCACTTTAGGGTGGTGACAGTAACTGTGTTGTCTCAGGCCTTCGCACACCACCACGGTGTGGATTATTTTCCTATAACAGAGATCTATAATGTTTCTTATGTAACTGCTTTAAGGACTTGCTTGCCCTGTCATGCCTGGGTTTGCGTTATTGTGCTTCCTGCAGAGTAACTGTGGGTTGTTTCCCCCGCATCAAAATACTCCAGTGTATATAGGTGTAATAATGCAGTTCTATAATGACAGTAGTCACTTTCCATATAATTATTTTGAATAACTGGTCATGCACAAGATCCTTCCAGCCAAGTAACACTTTCAGGGTCTAGGTCAAAAGCACAATTTTTAAAATCCTTCCTTGTGAAAACTTATGTATTTATTTCCAGAGTACACCCATCCAAGGCAGCAAGCTCCGTTTGCCTGGTTATTTATCAGGAAAAAGTTTCCAATCAGGAGAGGAGGGAAGCCTGATAAACACTGCTATTCTGAAGGCTAGAAGTCAGAATGCAGGTGAGTTAGACACATCCACACCCCTACACCTACAACTACCCTCCCCCCACACACTAAAGTTTACATAGAATGGTGAAAAAAGAAAGCTCCAAGTATACTTTACACACTGTTGTACCCATAGTCTTTCAAAATATACTCCATTTGACATATGCGCATGTGCAGTATGACAACTTGCACTACCCCTTCATGACCTACAAGTGTCAGTACAGAGCAGAAAAGCAGGTCTTCTGGTTTGAAGGAAGACAACAAAGAATGACCACAGCATCAGAACAATGCAGGAGAAAGACGAAATGTTAAGAAACCAGAAAAGAGCACAAGATGGCAAATTCAGGCAGGTTTTTTCTTGAGACTACCTTGAGAATCAATGTCCCAGGGTCACTATTACCACCTTGTGGAACAACTAAATTGTGCTAAATATAAAAAGCTGGTGGTGCGTGTACTCTGCCGATGATGAAATTTGCGTCAACCGTGAAGTATACTTTGGGCTTGAGTGTGGAGGGTCTGAAGGCTGAAACACATTGTTGTTGTGAGAGATCAGAGAACAATGACCAGACCGGTTTATAGTAACTCAAATAGGCACTCTTTTGTGAGCAGAAAAGCATCTCTGAATGCACAACACATGCATCAAACCTTAAGGTGGATGGCTACAACAGTAGAAGAGCACATCAGGTTCCACTCCTGTCAGCCAAGAACTGCAATCTGAGGCTTACGTGGGCACAGAATAACTCAAACTGGACAGTTGAAGACTGGAAAAAAAGACAAGGTGATTTTTCCCCCCAAAATTTTAACGGTCCAGTTTCAAAGAGTCTGTTCTCATTATAGCCTCAGATCATTGTTCTTGGCTGACATGACCGGAACACAATGCGGTTTCATGCTGTTGTATCCCTTCCACCTCAAGATTGTGTTTTGTGCATACTGAGATGCTTTTCTGCTTACCACGGTTTTAGTGATTGAGTTATATCCTCCCAGTCCGCTCGAACCAATCTCACCATTATCCTCTGACCTCTCTTATCAACAAGATGTTTTTTCACATCTAGAGTGCACATAAACTCAAAATAGATCACCATTTACCGCATCAATGAATCTGTCCCCCTTCAGGTTACAGTAAGATTCCCAGCAGGCCCGGCAGTAAGGCAGGGAGCCGTGGAAGCAGCCGGCGTGGGAGCGATGCCTCTGACTTTGACATCTCCGATATCCAGTCCGTCTGCTCTGACGTGTCGGAGACTGTGATGGACTCCGCAAGGCCACGCTCATCTCCTCGGCAGCCTGGAGTTAAACCCTCCAAAATCCCTACACCACAGAGGAGGAGCACAGCCAGCAGCAAACTGGCCAAAACCATGACCAAGAGATAGTCAGCAGCTGGCTTCTATCTTTACAGCACTGTGCTGGAACACACTGGACAAACACTGGACTCCTGAAGACACTAAAAACTGCAAAATGTCCTTATTTAAAATTAACAAGTAGCAAGTTGTAAATTATTCCAATGAGAAACGAGGTGAAGTGGGATTGATGCTGTGTGAGTGGAACATGACAGTTTTGTTTATTTGTTGTGTATTTTTAATTTCTGTGAATAATGTCGCATCAGATTTTATTTTATGTTATTTTATTGTATCGCTGCTACAACCAGACAGGTTAGCAAGCACTGGCAGGAGAAAAGGACTGTACATTGTGAAGCAAAATGACTAATTTTCCATATTCTTGGATTGAGCTCACTTTGAAAGCAGATCGTACTGTAAATCTCCACAAGCTTGCGAATAATATTATGCCACTGCGATTCACCAGGGCACCCTGACTATTTATTCATCTATTTAAAGTGCAATGATGTGTTGCTGAGAATGCATTTTAAAAGGGCAATACAATACTAACTAACTGTAATCACTGCAAGTGCTCCCCCTAAAACACTACATGGCCTTCAATACAAAACAACGAGAAAAAAAAAAAAAAAAACAGTCCATCATATCCACCTGCTAAATAATGTTTTAAGTTCCTAATCGTATCATTGTGTGCCATTTAACTTTGACAGGAACCTTCCACGGTTCTAACTAGCAGATATTCATAAGTGCATTTATGTCTGTGTACTGTACGAGTCAGTGTCAGTGGATTACTCAACATTTTTGTAATAAACCTGCTTGCAGAAAGCTTTGGCAGTATCGAAAAAGCAAAGCCTGCTCCTGTTTACATTTATTCATTGGATTTGTGGTGTTGGTGTACCATCTTAAACAAGATTATATTGTGTCAGAGCAGTAATGTTTTAGGAGTATGTTTTAATGAGAAGTAAATTACATTTTACTGGACATGAGAGAGGAAAATGGACAGTGTCAGCACACTGAAGGTGGGGGGACGGGGACTTCCTGACTAAGTCGTGCCAGATGGCCTGTGTGTTGTGTACTGGATTATCATGTGAAAGAATCCGGGTGTGTAGTCGGAGCCCGGACCCTGCACGCTAGAACACAACAGCTAAAATCACAGTCCAAAAATACACTTCTTATAGATCTAGCGTTAGGAGCTATCAATTTGTTTTGGCTTAGTATAATAAGTGTAAGTAGCAGCAGAATTTATAAGCTGTGCTTTAAAGCATTTTCATGCCTCAATTGTACTAAACTTTTACTGAATTAATGAGTGGACCACTGCCCGGTCATAAGCTTTTATTTTATACCTATAGGGCTTTTTCCGCTTACCTAGTTTATGAAGCGAGTTGACATTCAGATTTACAGGTTGGGTACAGATTGCTGCAAAGCCTCTACTGAGGAATCTGATTACATCACAACACTTGGAGCAGTGGTATTCAAAAATTGAGTGGGTCCTCCTTGGCAGGCAAAAGTAAACCACTAAAGAGAATGGAATTTTTTTATATGTAAAGTTTCTATATTCAGTGTCCTCCACTAATATTGGCACCCTTGGTAAATATGAGCAAAAAGTGCTGTGGAAAATTATTTGTTCAAAATTTGATCTTGCTAAGACAATCACAAAAATACTCTTCTCTTATGGATATCAAAAAATATCTTGTATAATAAATATATACACACACACACACCGTATACATACCGTATTTGGCGCAGTCTCAATTACGAGGTCTATTTCTGTACTTGACCAATACATAAGGCGCATGCTAAAACATACGGTTGTTACGCCAACCAAAGTCGCATATTTTTACAGATTTTGGAACTCAGTCCACCCATAAGGCGCACCGGATTATTAGGTGCACGGCCGATTTTTGAGAAAATTTAAGGCTTTTGGGTGCGTCTTTATAGTGCGGAAAATACGGTATATTATATATATTACATACACACACACACAAGTGTACAACAATTTTTGACAGTTTTAGTCAATGCTTTGTGCTACCTCCCTTTGCCTAGATAACAGCTCTGAGTCTTTTCCTATAATACCTAATGAAGTTAGAGAATGCATGGCAAGGTATATGAGATCATTCCTTAATACAGAATCTCTCCAGATCCTTCAAATTTTGAGGTCCATGCTGGTGGACTCTCTTCTTCATTTCACCCCACAGGTTTTCTATGGGTTTCAAGTCAGGAGACTGGGATGGCCAGGATCTTGATTTTGTGGTCAGTAATCCATTTGTGTGTTGATTTTGATGAATAACTTGGATCATTGTCCTGCTGGAAGATCCAACCACGGCCCATTTTAAATCTTTCTGGTAGAGGCAGTCAGGTTTTCATTTAATATCTGTTGATATTTGATAGAATCCATCTAGATGTCATGTATCCTAACAAAATGTCCAGGTCCTCTGGCAGAAAAACAGCCCCAAAACATTAAAGAGCCGCCACCATATTTAACTGGGCATGAGGTACTTTTCCATATGGCTACTTCTCTGTGTGCACCAAGACCACCTCTGGTGTTTATTACCAAAAAGCTCTATTTTGGTTTCATCTGACCACAGAACCCGATCCCATTTGAAGTTCCAGTAGTGTCTGACAAATTGACGACGCTCGAGTTTGTGTTTGGATGAGAGTAGAGCCTTTTTTCTAGATACCCTTCCAAAGACCTTGTGGTGATGGAGGTGACTTCGGATTGTAGTTTTGGAGAATTTCTGACCCCAAGAGGCAATTAACTTCTGCACTTCTCCAGCTGTGATCCTTGAAGATTTTTTGGCCACTTGAAACGTCCTCTTCACAATGTGTTGACAATATACACACTTCCAATTCCAGGTTCATTCATAACATTTCCAGTTGACTTGAACTTTTTCATTATAGCCCTGGTGGTGAAAATGGGCATTTTCAATGCTTGTGCTATTTTCTTATATCCACTTTCAAGTTTGTGAAACTCAACAACCTTTTGCCGCACATCACATCTGTATTCCTTGGTCTAACCCAATGTTATGAATGACTAAGGAAATTTGGCCTGTGTGTTATCTCATTTATACCCCTGTGAAACCGGAAGTCATGGTTGAACAAATTCAAGTTCCTAATTACCCAGATGTACTAAAATGTTTTTAAATATCAATGTAAATATACTTCAAATATATTTCTCACATTAATTAATAGGGGTGCCAATAATTGTTGTAATATGTAATTGTTGTAATATTAAATAGTAAATATTTAACAAAGATCATTTTTGATAAACCGGTGTTGTGTTTGTTTAATATCCACGAGAGAAGAGTATTTTTGTGAACTGTTTTTAACAAAAGATCAAACGGTTAAACAAAACTTTTCACAGCTGCTTTTGTGCATATTTACCAAAGGTGCCAATATTAGTGGAAGTCACTTAAATACAATAAAATATTTTATATTATATACAGTATATATATATATATATATATATATATATATATATACACACACACAGGTGCAGGTCATAAAATTAGAATATCATCAAAAAGTGAAACTAATATAATGTATACATTCATTACACACAGGCTGATATTTCAAGTGTTCATTCCTTTTAATTTTCCATCCATCCATCTTCAACCGCTTACTCCTTTTCAGGGTCACGGGGAAACCTGGAGCCTATCCCAGGGAGCATCGGGCACAAGGCGGGGTACATTTTGATGATTATAATTGACAACTAATAAAAACCTAGAATCAGTATCTCAGAAAATTTGAATATTGTGAAAAGGTTCAATATTGAAGACACCAGGTGCCACACTCTAATCAGCTAATTAACTCGAAACACCTGCAAAGGCCGTTACATGGTCTCTCAGTCTAGTTCTGTAGGCTACACAATCATGAGGAAGACTGCTGACTTGACAGCTGTCCAAAAGACGACCATTGACACTTTGCACAAGGAGGGCAAGACACAAAAGGTCATTGCTAAAGAGGCTGCAGTCCAGTGTAAAGTTTCCACAGTCAGTGATGGTTTGGAGTGCCATGTCAAGTGCTCGAAAACTTCCTGGTGGACAGCTGCATTGACCTTGGACCTCAGAAAACCCAGTGGACCAACACCAACAGATGACATGGCACTCCAAACAATCACTGACTGTGGAAACTTTACACTGGACTTCAAGCAGCGTGGATTCGGTGGAACGCCTCTCTTCTCTTCCTCCAGACTCTGAGACCTTGATTTCTAAAGGAAATGCAAAATTTACTTTCATCAGAGAACATACCTTTGGACCCCTCAGGTCTCAAGTGCCTTGTTCAAGAGTGGCTTAACACAAGGAATGCGACAGATGAAACCCATGTCTTGCTTACGTCTGTGCGTGGTGGTTCTTTAAGCACTGACTCCAGCTGCAGTCCAGTCTTTGTTAATCTCCCCCACATTTTTGAATGGGTTTTGTTTCACAATCCTCTCCAGGGTGCGGTTATCCCTATTGCTTGTACACTTTTTCTACCACATCTTTTTCTTCCCTTTGCCTCTCTATTAATGTGCTTGGACACAGAGCTCTGTGAACAGCCAGCCTCTTTAGCAATGACATTTTGTGTCTTGCCCTCCTTGTGCAAAGTGTCAATGGTTGTCTTTTGGACAGCTGTCAAGTCAGCAGTCTTCCCCATGATTGTGTAGCCTACAGAACTAGACTGAGAGACCAATTAAAGGCCTTTGCAGGTGTTTCGAGTTAATTAGCTGATTAGAGTGCGGCACCAGGTGTCTTCAAATTTGAACCTTTTCACAACATTCTAATTTTCTGAGATACTGATTTTGGGGTTTTCATTAGTTGTCAATTATAATCATCAAAATTAAAAGAAATGAACACTTGAAATATATCAGTCTGTGTGTAATGAATGTATACATTATACTAGTTCCACTTTTTGATGATATTCTAATTTTATGACCTGCACTAATACACACACACACACACACACACACACACGATCCTGAGCTCGGATTACTGTCTGTGCAGAATTTCCCATTTTCCCTGTGGGTTTCCTCCCATCTCCCAAACACATGCCTGTAGGTAGACCCTAGGTGTGAATGTGTGTGCTGGACTGACCTCTTTTCCATGGTCCTTTCCCACCTCATGCCCTGTGTTCCTGTATAGGCTCAGGATCCACCGCAATACTGACCAGGATAAAGTGCTTACTGAAGATGAACAAATGATCCATCTCACACACGCGCAGTTAAATACATCCAACAGCCCAATCCACAGCCATTTCCACATTTAGTAAAAGGACCATGCAGAAATTACACACAGATCACTTACCTGAGCACACTTCTGACAGTCGTCAAGTTTTTGGAAGCACGTATTGAAAAAAAATCAAATGTGATTAATCTGAAATTGCAACAAAAACAATGAATACAGGAAAATATGACCAGACGTGCCAAGAATATGGATTTTCATGTTATTGTCAATGCTGTCAATTCTTTGGTGGAGTCTGTAGGTGATATTTGTTGGCAATGTGAATTTATCACGTGTGTACTTGGGAGGTTGGGTTGTATCCAAAAACCCTTTGACCA
This sequence comes from Noturus placidus, assembly GCA_022414735.1. Taxonomy (NCBI): domain Eukaryota; kingdom Metazoa; phylum Chordata; class Actinopteri; order Siluriformes; family Ictaluridae; genus Noturus; species Noturus placidus. Next base: position 77,580 of record JAFFST010001030.1, on the reverse strand, counting down.
TCACCCATTAAGACTAATGAGCACCATATACTCACATTCTACCATTGCACACCCTCAGCCTACAATATTCTCATACTGTTCAAGATTATACACAATGGATACAAACAGGGAGGTATATTTTTGTGGCCAATTCACTCTGTTATTAACTGAATTAAAGCATAGGTCGAATTTATTTATACGATTCGTTTTCTGTTTTGTTATGCAGGACCAAGCTCTGTCCATTTCTCTAAACACCAGCACATTTTTGTCCCTTTTTGATGGAATGTTTGCAGAGCTCGAGTCATGCCTATCCGTGACATTCTTCATCTTTCTATCAGTAGCCCCAAAGAGCAACCACCATCCTGAATATGCTGTGGGCTTTTAGCTTGACTAGCAGCTGCTAAATTAATTACTCTACTAGGGTAAGCTGACTTATTTTTAATGACACCTGCATTATACTGATAGCCACTATTTTGTAAAAGCATTTTGGACTTCAATAAAAAGTAATGCATCTACTATTGTTCCTAGCATCCAACAAGAACTTTAACAGTATTCTAACTGGTAAAGTGCTCAAGAAAATCAGGTGTGTTGGGAGTAGAAATAAGTGGAAACTGTGCAAAGCCGAGGAGATCTAATTGAGAACTCCTGATCTAGCCGACTGGCCTCATAAGTTTTGTGGCAGTGTTTGTTTATTCAGGGTAATTCTCAACTCTGATCAGGTTTCATAGGAGCAGGCAAGAGCCATCGGGACCTAGGGTGGAGTGGAGCGCAAGGATCACGTCGGAGAGAAAGCTGCTGTAAATGGACTCTGAGCTTAAAGCAGGGCTCGGCCTAGCGATGCCACTTTGAAGCTGACTATACCACAGGAACTGGTGAAGAATCGGCTTCCCGCAGCACCATACACCACTGTCTGAGGAATATGTAAGTCAATTGCATTCATTTGATAATTATAATTAACCATAATTTTACTAAAATTATATGCTTACAAAAAAAAAAAAAAAAGAAAAATGCTATGAATTAGCAAGTTTTTTTTTTTTTTTTTTTAAACATAGCTTTGTAAAATGTGCTTGGCAATTAAAAAAATGTATAAAGTCTATTGAGGTGTCTGTATTGATTGAGGGTGTTCATAAATTTATCATCATCAGCTGGAATAACACTTGACATGGTAGAAGTAGGCATTCTTGTTGGGAGCCATAATAATAGAAGCAATATCTGCATATAAAGTAAAAATATAGGCTAGAATTTGTGTTTTTTTTTGTGGGGGCTTTTTGGTGCGTGTCTTCAATTGGCTAACACTTGGGGAAACTATACTAGTAGATATGTTTAGCAAATCATTTAGTCCGTTATTAGACCACAAAATGCCAGGTGGAGGTTTGGACACACTTGTTTGCCTGTTAATTCATTTTACTGAAAATGTTTTTCAGAAATATGAATTTGATACTGTATTAACACAAATATAATAAATGGTGATGTATGTTATATACAGGGCCTATGCCTAATTACTTTTAGTGTATGCGTTCAATTTATTTCAGGCCTAAATTAATTTAAATTGAATGTGAAATGCTGTTGAATAGCTGACCTGACTTAAGCAATAATACAATTAATAATATTGGTTCTTTTCAATAACATTTGAACACCCCCCCCCCCCCCCCCCCCC
>JAFFST010001030.1:42745-59630 GCA_022414735.1 Noturus placidus | reverse complement strand
ATTTTGTGTTTACTTGTGTTGTCCTTGACTATTGTTTAAATTGTTTTGATGTTCCGAAACACTTAAGTGTGACAAACATGCAAAGGAACAGGAAATGAGGAAGGGGGCAAACACTTTTTCACACCACTGTAGGTGCGTCTCAGTTACGTGTGATTCTGTCCTTGGACATTTTTTTGTACGATATCAGCTTCAGTGATAATTAGGGTGAAAGCTATATTGTTAAATAAAACAAACTTTGCAGTGAATGTGATGGACCCCAGTTAGATATTTCAATGCTTGCCATCTTCTCTTCATTCACACAGTAGATCATTATTAGTCTTGTTTATTTTTAAATTCTCTCATGTTTGTGTTACACTGTATTACTCTTGCCAGCAAAATAAATTCCATTTCCTTCTTCAGTCCACATTTGCTATCCCTGATGTCTTTTGGGTTTGAAAGCAACTACTTTTGTTTAAAAGGCAGTGATTTAGACACGACTTGATCTTGGACACTTGACTCGATAAAAATCTGGCACTCTCCGAGCAGTGAACACAGGTGATTTGCATAATCTGGACGGGGAGCCAAAAGAATCGACTCAAGCAAATGCTTATTATATCTCTAAATACGCACAATTTCCCTGGACAAATAGTGACGTGACTGATGTCGTCTTGTGTTGAATAGAAGTAGTCTCAGTATTTAGCTGGATCATTTAAATGAAGTTTGTAGGGAATCTAATGAATAATGTACTTAATATGCATGCCATGCTGTGTAGAACATGGAACGCAGAAGCACCACACACCCTCTCTAGTCCAAGTCCTTGAAAGGATGAGAGCAAAGCTTGAAAACTGTACTTGCACTGAACTCCCCCAATTCATTTTTTATTAAGCTATAAAAAGGTGTCATTTCCTATTGGATAGCAAAATCAATATACAGAGGAGAATATGGTTCATTTGGAGTTTTTCCATATTAGTGACTGATGGTGCATTTCATCTATTCATCTGCAGGATGCATATAATGTTTAATGGCTCAAAGCTGCAAAAACATTTTAATATAGTTAACAACTTTCAGCTGAAAAATCCCGCCCTCACAGACAAATCAACTAAAGGTTATTTCAGGGAAATGTGCATGAGCAAGAATTCTTCAGGCCATAAGGACAATAAGTGGTAGTATGCATCTAAAACATGGACAAACAGTCCAGTAACAAACACTGAGATGAACATTAGTAAGAAACTGCACTACTCTGGGTTTTTTAGTACTTCAATGTATTCTGCCTCTTACACCACATATTTTCTCCCTCATGTAAGGATTGGCAAGCAGTTTGAAGATTAAACAGTTGGAAAGCTCCAATGTAAAAGCAAAAAAAAAAATAAATAAATGGATACACGTATCCAGCAAAAATAAAATAAAAAGTCAAAAGAAAGATAGCAATGCTTCTCACGTGCAGTGGTGATGCGACAAACATGTTGAACATACAATAGCTGGTTAGCTAGGGCTTCTAAATCTTATTTTCCTGCTATTACTTGTGTATTTCACAGGGAAGTACTGGTGTTCCAGGATTTCAAGGTGTGAAAGGGGAAGAGGTAATACACCTTCATTTATTATGTTTTCTGTGCACAAATGTACTTTTTTGTGTGTGCAGTTAATGATGTTAAGATTTCTTGATTATGCAGGGTGAGAACGGACAAAAAGGACCAAAAGGCAGGGTAAGGTTCACCCTAGATTTTACAGTCTTCAGTAGCTGGTATTGTTTCTATTAGAAGTACTTTAAAAGCATGGCACTGTGACTGCACCAAATGTAGTCAAGATTTTAGATCTTTCCACCCAAGTAATACTTTATGACAGTTGTAGAACTGTGATTGAATCGTATAGAGTAATCTTAATATGCACAGACAATAGAAGTGATGTTTAATATGTACATCACTCTGAAGTTCCAATCCTGACATTGACTACTTTTACATGGACAGCAGTAATCTAATTATTGACCTTACTCTGATTAAGATAATGTGATTAAGGTGGTTACATGAGTTGCTTTTAGAATACTCCTGTCATGTTCCCCTTTTACATGTTATAGATCATAATTAGATTAACAGCCTGCGTCAATACATCACCACGCCATCAGACGTCTCTCCAGAATTTCCCATATCAACATACAGCTGGTCTTCGTTATGGTACCATATACAGTTTTGGGTGTTTTTATTAAATTATTTTACGAACGCTTTAAGTGCACTTAATTATTTGTCATGCTGTACCAGCTAATAGACAACTGCTTGAAGGCGTTGTCTGTGTCTCAAACCACGTTACTATAGTATAGTAGCCAAGATACATGTATTTTTCCCCACTACAGGCCTATAGTAGGAAAGTATGCGGAACTCTCTTGTTCGCAGTAAAAAGCACTGCCGCGTGTGATCGTGTCCTGTCGCAAAATGCGGTGAAAAAACTAACCACATTATGAACATCGTGTGAAGGTGTTTACATGTCTGTAATACACGTCCTTAATGCGCTTAAACCAGGAGTACTGCACCTGTCTTAATTCGATTAGAATTTTCATAGATAGACTAAATATCTGCATAAACTTAAGCAATATCTCATGAGCAAGAGTGCTTGCAAGTGTGAGACTGCTTTTAGACAACAGTTCTACACAAGAAATTAATATCAAGTAACAGATATTTTGTTTATTTTTGCTGACAAAGAAAATTTCTAAAGAAGCCACAGTTGGATGTTGCCATGCAACATGGACTGACTGACAGCCCATAATATGTTTAGAAATAATTTCAATGTAATGAACCATTGCTATTGGAAGTTTATGTAGCAAACACAGAAGAGGAGTGATGCAAACAGGGAAATGAAGCAACGCTGTTATACTAAATATCAGCACTCTGGAACGCCACTTGTCCACTCAAATTAGTGGACCAGGACTAATTGTTTTATCATTTAAAATAACTTCTTTGTACATGTTGAAGGTGGGGGATAGAGGTGAGGTTGGGCCACATGGAGGCCTGGGGAAGCGAGGGCCAGCTGGAAATACTGGCCTTAAAGGCAACGAGGGGACCAAAGGTGTCCAAGGAGATGAAGGGCCAGAGGGCTTCAAGGGACCTCCAGGTCCACCAGTGAGTATTGGCTGAAATCTTAACAACCCTTTTACTGCCTTATTATATTAATAAACTACTCAAGTGTTTATTAACCCCTTGACCCAGACTATTAAGTCAGGACTGGTTTCACAGTTTATCACCCAGAATCTAGACAGTTACTCTTCGTAACACAGATACTTCCGAAATCATTTTTACAGCTAACAAACAGCATTTTTGAAAATCTCAAACTCACAAAAAAGTTCAGTTTTGAAAATGCTCATGTCATCAAACATGAAAGTACAGTTCACACATTTACAAGCTAGTCAGCAGCGATGATGAATAAAGTTACACAATGATAAACAATAACAAATGCAAAACTACAAATGACTGATCTGCACTAGGTGACAGTTTTGTCCAAAACATTTTTCAGGTCCATGCGAAACACTAAAACGGAGTATGAAAATTTCTCCCTCTTCAAGGGTGTTTTTAAAAAGCTTGATTTTCTGTGAACCATAATGGCATTTTTATGTGGAGGGAAAGCCAAAACAGATAAATTTACGTTTTCATAAATATCCATATACTGTAAATGTGGCCATATACAAGTACCAAGAGATTTGGGGGAAGAAGAAAACAAATCCCCCAAAATAACCCATGAAAGGGTCTAGAGGATTTGTTTACTGTGACTGAGAAATGAAAACAAATGAAGGAGTTCCATGAACACATTTTGTGCAATAATACATACATCATGTCAATGGTCTACTAACTAGAGTTTCATAAACTATGTTCCTTTGCATTCACATCAGCCAGTTACAAAGCACTGAATCTTCAAAGTTAGTCATTAAGCCACCTGGCATTGTGTTCATAAAATGTGTGGCAACCATCGTGTGGCAAGAGAGCTAATAAACACTCTCATTAGTGTGGTTTCTGCAGCTTGGGGCAAGGTTTTCATTTATTATGGGCTGTAAATCTGTAATGATCCTGGTAAAATGTTGTTGGCTGTATTTGCTTCTACCTCATTACAATGTTAGCCATTTCCTTTCCAAGCTTTGGTATAACGTAGGTTAAAGCTGTCCTTAGCTAGCTGGTTTGCTTCAGAGTTGGGTCTAAGCCAGTAATGCATGTGGTAATAATTTCTCTCCCAGGGCCCAACTCTCTCAGCCCAACATGTTATCGAGGTCTGCAAGCGTGTGGCGCTGGAACAGATGTCCACATTTGCTAACTCTGTGAAGCGGACATGTGCTGCTGTGTGTCCACTCTACGGCGATGTGCCCATGGGTGCGCCTGGTCCCCCAGGCCAAAAGGGACAACCTGGACCACCTGTGAGTCTCCCATTTCTTCATGGCATCAAACTTAAAAAAAAAAAAAGAAAAAAAAAAAACAAACAAAAAAAAAAGACAAGGAAAAAACCCCAGCAGCAACCTTTAGATGTGGTTTGCTTCAGACATCACAAAGTGAAAATGCATGTTTTTGAGCCCCATTAGACGTTAAGAAAATTTGATGCCATGGTAAACAAAGACAGAATGTGCACTATGCATCAGCTTTCCCAATATTTCCTGGGCCAAGTTAGATACATAGTGTGTTGGCTGTAAGAGAACATACTGAAGAGCTTGATACTACTGGTTGGAATTAAAACACTCAAAATTTCCAAATGTCTCATAAGAGAATAGAGACAGGCATTTACTGTGTCAAACAGTCAGAGAGAATCCCCCATGTTCCCTCGGAATGGAAAGTTCCCTTTTTTCTAAATGACCAAACATGTTCACTTGAGAGGCTCAAAGGCAGATAAAAGTTCACAAAAGCCTCTAATGCATGTAAAACGTTATAAAACTGACAGTGTATGGGTTATAAAAACTCTCTGCACAAGAATTATGATGCTTTTTTCAAGTTATACTTTTTATGACGTCTGATGCTTTAAAGGAAAGACATTAGGTTCCAATTTTATGAAATAAAAATATTCTGTAAAGTCAGCAGAAATTGATTAAAACGTCCTCTGAGCCATAAAACTCAAAACATTTGTTTGAATTTATTTAATCGCTATAACTGAACCTAACTAATAAATTTCCTTTCTTTTTTTGAACCGTCATTAGGGTGATCCTGGCACTGATGGTGTTGATGGAGAAGTGGGGCAGCAGGGATTCTATGGAGAGCCTGGTGATCCAGGCAGACAAGGGGTGCGAGGTAATACTTATTCATAATCATAATTTTCATATGCATTTGATGAAGGGCAATGGAAAAATGTAGCTAGCAACAATAGGATGTACAAACACCTTTCAGATGCTTGAAAAAAAGTTGATTCAAAAAGTAGCTGGAAGCCATGCGTTTTATTCACCAAGTAAATATAGCCAACATCTGTCAGGAGAGTGCGCATACTACACTTGGCCAGCCGTTGGGCTTCCATTCCAAAAAAACATCAAAAAGACTGATGCTCACACAGATACATTCAAAGGACGCTTGACAATGTTCGAAGAAGAATTACCACATATACTACCTTATTTTGGTTAGAAAGAAGATTGGATACAAATGGTGATGCATGAAATACTGCAAAGGTAAATGGTTAGTTTAAATGCGTTTAGTTGCTTGAGTTCGTTTTATCTACAGTCCCATCTAAAACTATTGGGACGGCAAAGCCGCTAGTGCTGTACACGATACTTGGGTTTAAGATCAAAAGATGGATTTGAGACCAAAGGTTAGAATTTAAGATTTATGTTGTTCAACACGTATAGATGTAAATACCAGGAAAACATCAAACCTTTTGAATTAGACAACCATTTTCACATCTTATAGTATAATAAAGTAAATGACGCTTAATATTTGGTTGCATAGCCATTGCTTGGAATAATTGCATCAAGCCTGTGACTCAATGATGTCACCAAATTGTTGGTTTCTTCTTTTGTGATGCTTTTCCGGGCTTTTACCACAGCATCTTTTAGTTGTTGTTTGTTTCCTGGGGTTTCTCCCTTTAGCCTCCTCTCCAGGAGGTGAAATGCTGCTCAATTGGGTTAATGTCTGGTGATTAACTTGGCCTGCCACTTTTTCCCCCTGATAAAGTCCTTCATTGTGTTGGCAGTGTGTTTTGGATCATTGTCTTGCTGTATGAAAGTTTTTCCGCGATAAATTTGGATGTATTTCTCTGTAAATTGGCAGACAAAATGTTCATGTAAAAGTCTGAATTCATTCTGCTGATACCATCATGACTTGTATCAAAAAAGGTTACTGAGCATGTTCCAAAAGCCTGCATGCAAGCCCAAGCCCGTGAGCCTACCTCCATCATGTTTCACAGATGAGCTTGTATGTTTTGGATCATGAGCAGATAGCTTTTCTCCACACTTTATGATTCTAACTGCTGATGAGTGGTTTGCAACTTGTTGTATGGCCTCTATATTTCTGCTCTCAAAGTCGTCTTCAAATGATGGATTGTGCCTGCCCTGTGGGGACTGTTGGTGATGTCACTGACTGTTGTTTTTGGGTTGTTTCGGTCATCAGCTGTTATTTTCCTTGGCCGATTCATTTGGTGTCTATCATTCAATACAACCAATGGTTTCTTTATTTTTCAGGACATTCCAAATTGTTGTATTGGCTATGCCCAATATTTGTGCAATGCCTCGGATTGATTTTCCTTTTTCTCAGCTTTAAAATGACTTCTCTCAGAAACAGCTCTCTGATCTTCATGTTGGCTTATCACTTTTAACAAATGCAGACTTCACAGTTGAAACTGAATTCTAAAACCAAGAGTAGATGTTAAGAGCTATTTATTGTTTAAACAATCAATCTAACAGGACACACCTTGGTAACAAGAAACACTTTTCAATCACATGTTCTAATATATTTTCTTACAAATTGTGTGGTCTGATGCATAATTTGCCATGTTGTTTAACACATCTACATATAAACGCCAGGAAATAAAAGCTGAAATTCTCAACTCTCATACTTCTTATATCTTTTGATCTCAAACCCAAATGTCTTCAGTCTACAGTCCAATAATTTTGGAATGGACTGTATACAGCAAGTCTGAGGTCCGGGGTGTACTTTTGTAACAGAGAAATGAGAGGAGCTTATTATTGGGCATTAGAAAAAGCTTTAGGCGAAAAAACATGATCAAATAGCATAATGGATAATAATATTAGGATTGTTGTAGAGCTAATTAAATGACAGTTTATGCATTTATTCTGCAATGACACATGATTATTAAACAGCATAGAGAACCATAACATTAATATGTCCAGTTTATAGTGTGGTTTTAATCGATTACTTTTTTCATGCAGGTGATCAAGGAGAGAAAGGAGACAAAGGTCTAAAAGGTTATGGTTTAATTGGTTACACTGGAGACCAGGGACAAAAAGGTAATTTCAATTATCTTAAAATTGAGGTCAAAAGTTTATATACACCTATACTAAAGATATTCAATCTCCATTTTTTCACAACTCCACACATTTCATGTTACCATACATTTCTTTTGGTAAGTCCTACTTTCTTCACATCAGAGGTAATCAATCAATTAGAGACATTTATTTCAGCTTTAATATCACGATATCAGTATTAAAGTGGGTCAAAAACGTACATACACCATGTTGATAATGACCACAGCCATGCATAGAGGGAAAAGGTTGTGGCTTTTAATCTGAAGAATACCATCCCAACTTTGAAGCATGGGTGTGGCATCATATTGTTGGGGTGTTTTGCTGGAAACTAGAAACTAGATGGCATCATAAGGAAGGAGGATTATCTAGAAATGTTTAAGCAATAGCTCAAGACATCAGACAAAGTTAAAACTTGGTTAAAGAGTAAACGTATTAGAATGGCCATCACAAAGCCCTGACCTGAATCCCAAAGAAAATTTGTGGACTAAACTGAAACGTGGTGTCTGAGCAAGGAGGCTCACAAACCAGAGTTATACCAGTTCTGTCAGGAGGAATGGGAAAAACCCCCTTCAAAGCATTGTGAGAAGTTTGTGGAAGGCTACCCCAAGTGTTTAATTCAAGTTAAGCTATAAAAAGGTAATGCTACCAAACACTACCAAAGTGTGTGTGTAAACCTTTGATCCACTGAAAATCTTATATAGTAAATAAAGGCTAAAATATCCTCTTGGAGATTATGACCTTTTAGGAGATTAATTGATTTTACACAGAAAATTTAAGTATGAATGTCTTGAATGAATGTATGTAAACCTTTGTCCTAAAATCTAACTGTAGATTTTATCATGAAGAGTATGTAGTATAATTTTCTGCAAACATTCTCAGGTACTATTCATGTTATAGTGACAAGAAAACAAATCACTTCATATCAGCCAGACTGTAATATCATAAGTCTCGTATTTACAGGTCAGCGTGGGCGACCTGGCAGAGTATTTGATGGGCGCCCTGGTCAAATGGGTGAGAGAGGCCATGTTGGCCGTCCCGGACTGAGGGGTCACCCTGGACTACCTGGTCTTCCTGGCGTTTGCCTGACTTCAGGGTGTGGTTTGTTCAATGGGACTGCTGGTAGCACACGCCAACAAGAACCCCAGAGCTCATCCCGACAGACATCACAGAGACTGCGGTCACGCCCATAACGTTGTAGAATAACTGCAATTGTGTAGTGAGACAACCGATGTAAATACATTTATAAAGCCTCCTCATCAAAAGACTTTAAAGATTCCAATAATAAAGAGCAGAACCATCACAAAAGTACAGTATCAACTGAAATTTATGTGGCTAACAATGTATTGTAATGATTACAAATATTGTTTTTAAATAGGAATTTATGTTGAATTATTCGTATGGAAAATTCCAAGCTTCATGAAGGACTTTTTTTTTTCCTGTCCGAGTAAGACCACACAGTTTCATAACTTCCTGTTCAGGTGAGGGTACTGAGGACGATGATTCAATACTGTATACCTCAATAGGTTGTATTTGGCCATGGTTTATTTGTGTTTTTCCAAGCAAGTTCACCCCCAAAGATACAGCATCACGGATCAAAATCTATTTACTCAGGATACATCAGACTGTTGATTTTGACCAGTTTTGCAATCACTGGTTTAAAATGACCTCAAGACCAAGTCAAAGCCACCTCTGTGGTTGACAAACTTCTCACATGCTGTTCTTCTGACCTAGTGGTGGCCTTTGTGAATGAAAGAAAAGAAAAATACTCATGGTTGTCATGCCATGCTTTATGAACTTCAGCATACTAAAATTTCTTTTGCCTTGCAGCTAAAAATTTCAGTTCTCATTAGCCCTCAAAGAAATTTTGCCAAAAGAGGATGATGTCACTTTAGTGTATGGATATTGTGCCAAATAATAAGCAAGCAAGCAAGCAAGCAAGCAAGCAGGGTATACCCCCCCCGGGTCTTTAAGCAAATTATCTTTTGTCCATCTGATGCTGACAGTTTTTTGGGTAGGTCACTGGATGTCATGTCCTCAACTTGCCAGGTTATTTTCCCGTCTCCAAATTTCCTGGAGAGTTTGAACATTTAGTAAATCCAGTTGAGAAGGATACTGCCCTCTGATCACATTCTATTGGAACAAATAACACATGACTTTATTAAAGTGCATTTTTAAAGCTCTCATTCAGCATTTTTAGCAAGAGCCTTACATTTATTCTATTATAATATAATTGTAATTTTTGTTCACAAATAAATAAATAAAATATTGCTCCTATAAATAGCATTTATAAATTTTTTTTTTTTTAAAAAGATCACTGATATTTTCCATTACTTGTGTATATAACAAAATGATTAAAGTTATTATTGCTTTCTCAAAGTATTATATAACCCAGCTGCTCCGTATGGTTTTCACTGTAATAATTTATTTAATTCTTTTAAAAAGGACAATTACTACATGGCCTGTTTCTAGAAAAAAATGTGAGGATGATCCAGTCATCCTATGAGTATTGTCGGTGCTTTCTAGATGTCTAGAATAAATGTTCTTTTAATAGCTAGACAAACTGAACTAGACTAGATTTAGCTTTTACTTCTTTGGTTTTTCTACTGAAGCTAAGATCCTAGGTCAATTATAACACTAAGATTTCTAACTTGGTTCTGAGTGTTTAAATTCCTGGAGCTCAAGTATTACCTTACACCTTTCATCTTTGACTACAAATAAAACTACCTGATAATTTAAGAAGAGCCATGATGATTACCTATTGCTATATAGGTAATTTTGGACTAATAGGAACTTTAGTTATATAGGAAGTATATAGGATGAATAAAAGAGGTGCATGATATTAAGCCTTGTGGGACATTGTATTATTCTCGGTTGGTCTAATGTCTGCAAAGTCACCCTTTATAACACTTGTATTCAATAGCACAAATATTGTACCAACATGATGATCATAATTCCAATAAATGTATTCTTATCAAAATTATAAGAGCAGCCTAAAACCTGTTAAAGTAGACAGTTTAAAAAGGTGGTGAGTTGACTAAACAGCATTCTCAGTCATAATGCCATGGAAAGGGAAATTACTTAACTGTAAGTAAGCTGTCTAATAGGAGTGAACCAATCACTATTTGCATTGTTAATGCTGGATAATTGAAAACATTTTTTTTTTTTAAGATGGCAAGCAGAAAAACAGTAGAACTTAAATTTATTTTTGTATTGTGATAGCTGACCGATGTTCAGTCTCAAGAAAAAAAATACAGTGCTGTGAATATGTATTTTCCTGATTTCTTCTTTTTTTGTGTAAATCTCATACTAAATTGCTTCAGAAATTAAAATCTAATATCAAATAAAGGCTAACCGTGTAAACACAAAATACAGTTTTTAAATGATAATGTTATTTATTGAAGCACAAATATTATCAAATAACAACTGGGCCTGTGTGAAAATGTATTTGCCCCATAGTTACTAATTCCCCAAACTTGTGAAACTGCATTCATAATGGGGTTCAGCTGAACAAAATCAGGCCTGATTACTGCAAACCCTGTTCAATCAAATCAATGCTTAAATGGAACTTTGTCAGCAGCATGAAGTTGCTTAAAAGGTTTTACCTAGTAACACACTATGCCAAAATTTAAAGAAATTCCAGAAACAATGAAGAAGAAGGTGGTGATGGAAATACATTAACCTGGGAAGGGTTAAAAAACGTTCACAGCACTGTATATAGACAGAAGTTCAGTCTGTCAAAGCTGGTAGAATATCTACATTCAGAGGTATTTTAAAATTGCTCCTCCACCAGCTTTCCTGTGCACTGAAGAAGCTTTAATAAAACTTAATGTTGGAGGAGCTGATTCAATAAGACATGGGTGTCAGTAATCAGGGGAGGTGGAGTGTGCATGCTACCAGTGACTGATCCGTGACAGGCTCAAGAAGAAATGGGATGATAATGATGTCTTGAACTGAGCAGCAAGCTGTGTAATACACCAGTTTTATTGATGTACTTTTGGCTTTTGAAAAGGTCCAACATAAGGTCCAAGTTTCCTTGACAAGAGGTGAAGGAGGATGCCATAAGCCTATAGCCACACAGTTGTGTGAAATCTATTGGAACAAGGGAGTCTAGTAAGTGAGGTCGCATCAAAAGGGTGAATTACTGGTTCCAGCTCTCCAGCTGTTTTTTTTTTCTTTTTTTGCAAAGGTGAGACTTGTGTTTGTGCCCAGATGTTCCAGAAATACCCTGCTCAGGGATCTTCAGGAAGCAAGATACATTATATTTATTGTCTCCTCACCCAAGAATCTGTTTTTTTTCCCTTAAAAAAAAATCATGTGCATGTAGCTTTAAGATGGTGGCCATCATCTGGTTTGGCTGATGCATACAGATGTGTACATACAGCATACTGGTGTATGCTAATACAGAGTTTACTTTTATAATTTGTACCCAGTGCCAACGTGTATAAGGGAAAAAAAAAAAAAAAAAAAAAAAGGAGTGGCCCTGTAACAGAGCCTTGAAGAACACCAGACCTTACTTTTTGATGTGCAGAGAAGCCACCATCAAAATTTATAAACTGATGTCATCACATAAGATCTGTGCCAGGAAAAAGCTTTTCCCTTAATCCCAACACTGTTTCCAGTCTATCTAGAGGAAGATTGTGATATATTGTCTCAAAAGCAAACAACAACTCTGGTTGGAAGCTAGTAATAAGTAATAATGACCTATTTACCTATGCTAAGACCTCAGAGATAAAGTGAAGGTTTGAAATCTGAGCAATCACGTGCATCAAGGTTACCCTTCTTAACCAATGTTTTAGCAAAGCTTTGGGTAGAAAGCCAGTCCCAAGGGATGTGTTTATTGTTAACAGAGGTCCAATATCTGCAGATTGTATTTCCTTAAAAATTCTTAGAGGACTGCTCGTTATCCAACAGCTTTGGATTTTTTCACAATAGTAAAAACAAAGTAATAAAGGCATTATAAAAATAAACTGCAAAATATGTGATGAACCTACAGTAAATACATAACTTTGAAAAAAATATTAAACAGAACAACTGTGATGAAGAAAAGGATACATCTTGAATTAATGCCTGTTAGAAGAAAGTTTTACATCAAGTATAAAAAGTATAACATCAGAGGTAGGGGAGATTCATTTTTGGGAAAATGGCAACAGTTTATTACCTACTTCAAGGATGTACGCACCCTGGAGGTAGATTAAGGAGAGGTGGACGGTCAATACTATCCATCTTACCCCCCTTCTCTCTTTTTTTTTTTTAATTAAATTTGTTTTAATTTCTTTTCTTTGATTCTGGTCGGATTTATGAAAATAATATGAAACATATGTAATTGAATTACATGTACATGAATCATAAATAAATGAATCATAAATAAGGTCACATTATTTTTTGTTAGGTATATGTCCACCTAAGGAGAATAATGTTTGCCTATTCTACCTTACAGATATATTAAAAACAGGGTTAAATTGTGCTGCAAATATGAATTGATTCCACTGCTGAAGTCAGTTGAGTAGCTCCAGCTAGGACTCCTTTCACAGTGCACTTTTTTTTTTCTTTTTTTTTTTTTTAAATACTCTTCATGGTAAAACTGTATTGCTAGGCTCATTGCTTTGACATCAGTCACTGACAACAAAATCCACCAATAAACATTAAAACCGGTAAAAGAAATTGAAAAACTTGTAACTAGTCAAATTCAGGTCCAAGCCAGAACTTCTACAATGAATCTGGTTCAATTTGGTTCAATTATCTGTAAGGGTTGTAAAACGAATCAAATTAAGCTGGCAGCACAAGCAATGAGGGTAGATAAGTAAGTAAGTGAGTAAACAAACAAAGTAAGTAGCTCCAGGGTCCCTGGTTTGAGCTGTGTGTATTTTCTCCCTGTGTCCACATGGGTTGCCTGCAGGTTCCTCAGATTCTTCCCACCTCCCAAAAACATGCCTGTGGGGCGATTGGCCAAGATAAATTGTAGCGGCGCTTGAGTGCGTGTATTATGGTGCCCTGTTATGGACTGGCATAACATCCAGGATGTATTCCCACCTCGTTCCCAGTGTTCCTGTGATAGGCCTTAAATTCACTAAAACTGACCAGGATATGTTTCAGGGTAGCTAGCTAGAAGACAGTGCATAGCTATAAAGAGCATACATAATTTATCGGTTATACATACAAATTCCTATGACTGTATGATTGTTTGTAGAAATAAACAAACTCCATTTTAAATCATAATTCAGTGAACAGGGGAATGTCATTTGAATAGTTTGAACAGTATATACTCTGTAATTAATAAAATGAAGTAGTTAATTACAGAAGATCCTAAAAATCAAAGTAGTAGTGATTATGTTAAGCGGTCACAAAGATCCCAGATTTGAGGAAGTGTGTAGTGCACTTTTGCCAAGAAATATTTGGCTCACAATCGTTTTCCAGAATATTGCAATCGTGCGAATGTGTGCATGTCTGGAGCCCTGCGATGAACTTCCCATCCAGGGTGTAATACTCTGTATCTGTATACATCTAAATCCTCCTTAGTTACAAACTTTACTCTGTTCCATAATCAGATATTCCATGGTAGCCTCCAATAGTCACTATTAATGAAATCAACAGAGGCAGGAGTTTATCCATAGAACTCTGCAACAGCATGCTGCTATATCAAGTAAACATAAAAGTGTTGCCATTCATCACGACATGGAACGCAAGAAACCGGCTGAGATGCTACAAAACCCATCTTAAATCTACTGTACAAGAAATACTGTTATGTCATTTTTTGTTGTTGCACAACAGTGTTTCATCAGGCTCTGCTAAACATGAATTCCTCTGAGCTGTTCAGGGAAAGTCCCCTTGAGTTCTTATGTGCCTCTGCATGATCCCCTATCAATCTGAGAAACAGCAAGGAGGCGGTGCGCCTTCTCAAAATGATTCACTGATTTCTTCCATGGAAATTCTTATAAATTTCTTCCCATCCCTCCAGATCTCTCTTTCCCTGTCAGTGAAACTCTTTTCAGCTACACATCACACTTCTTTTTGGTTACCAAGAGAAGTGAACATGTAAGTTGCCATTTACGGTGCAATATTTTTTATCCATTACAGCACAAGCAAAGGGTCCTAACAAAGCAGAGATGTTCTATAAAGCACCAGAGAGTCAGGAAGAGGGTACTGTAACAAAACTTAGAAAGAAAGGTGCTCTCTATTATGGCTTTGATTTGCTGTTATACAATCATTTCAACCTACAAAGCATCACGAACTTCAGATTAAAAGGTCAACAAACCTGTAATAGCAACATGATGCTTTTATAAAGGAAGGAAAATGTGATTAATGTTTATACAAGCAGTATACACTGCATTAAACACTAATGCAGTGCAGCATGAATGCTTGTTTCACTTACCGTAGCTACTACTTTCATCCTAAAAAGGTTTACGTTCTTCAATAAGGAAAAACTTATCAAATTAAGTTTCTGATTTCAAAACATTTCATATTTTATTAGTTATGCCATGCGTGTTCCACAGTCTCCTGACTTAATAATAGTCGGCCTAAGAAAGTCCAAACTACACAACTGCTAAAAATTCATCATTTTTCTGTCACATCCCACTGCTGTTTTTTTCCGATTCAGGAAACAAGCGTAACCTTCACCTTAGAATCATGACTTAGAAGTCAACTTTCAGGCCAAATGGAATATGCAGTCTTAAAGCCCTAGCTGTACATGTCAATGATCAGAAATCCAGCGAGACCCACAACTAGATTCTCTGGTTTTCAAGTTATTGCTTTTGAATGCATCAATCTTAGATCCCTGGACCACTGATTAAACATTCATCAAGGTGGCAGCTGCTCTGTTGGGATCAGCAGGTAGAGCCTGTGTAAAATCTACACAGCTATCCGAAAAATCAGCCGCAGTTTTTGGGTCAAAAATATTAATTAAAGAAGTTTTTGAATTTGAATAGATTTTTTTAGGACAGCAAATACAGCATACAGTACATGCTCTATAGGAAGTTACGTTCCAGAGGATGTGAGGGATATTTCAGTAGAATTTGAGAAGATATAGACACTGGCTCTGTGTGTAAAGAAGGAGCATCTGCAAACGGATAATAATTACTACGACATATCTACTCAATCAAGTAGTGTGACAATGTGCACAGAAGTTAGCACATGGTTCATAAATGTTTGATCAATATTAATGAATATTTAATATACAGCTTCATTTTAAAATCTTAAAATCAGCAAACAGGGGAATGTCATCTGAATATCTGTGTTAACAGCATATGCTCTGTAATTTCAGTCCCCTCCTAAACTATTGGAATGGCAAGGCCAAGTCATTTGATTGCACTATACCCAAAAGACATTTGGGTTTGAGATCAGAAGATGGAGAGGAGAGATGAGTTTAGGATTTCGACTTTTAATTCCGGGTATTTACATATACATGTGTTAAACATATAACCTTTTATAGCAACCCAGTTTTTAGGTGAGCAGAAGTACAAGAACAGATAAGTCCTGAAGTAAATCAAAGTAAAAAAAAACATTCAGTATTTGGTTGCATATCCCTTGCTTGCAATTACTTCTTTCAGCCTGACACTCGTGCGATGCTTTTCCAGGTTTACCACAGCCTCTTTCAGTTGTTGATTTCAGGGGTTTCCAACCTTCAGTCTCCTCTTCAGGAGGTGAAATGCTGCTCGATTGATTTAAGGTCTGGTGACTGACCTAGCCAGTCCAAAATCTTCCACTTATCCCTCATAAAGCCCTTTCTTGTGTTGGCAGTGTGTTTTGGATCATTGTCTTAAAGATCAGTGAGCCTGTTCATTACTGCCACCATGTTTTGGATCATGAGCAGATCATTTTTCTCCACAGCAATTCTTAGGTCTGATGAGTGGTTTGCATCTTGTGGTATGTCTCTATATTTCTGCTCTTGAAGCCTTCTTCTAATGGCTGGTTGAGATAGCTTCAACCCTGTCATGTGGAGATCGCTGAAGTCACTGACTGTTGTCTATGTTATCTTCACAGCTCTCACAATGCTGGTCATCAGCTGCTGTTGTTTTGCTTAGCCAACACATTCAATGTCTGTTACTCAGCACACCAGTGGTTTCCTTCTTTTTCCAAGACATTCCAATTTACTGTAGTGTCTATGCCTAATGTATGTGCAATGCTTCCAATTGATTTTTCCTCCTTTTCCCTCAAATGGTTTGCACCCCCCCCCCATAGGCAGATCTCCATTTTTCATGTTTCTTATCCTTTTTAACAACAAATGCATTCTTCACAGCTGAAGCTGAAGGACATAAACCAAGAGTAGACGTTAAAGAGTAGACGTCAGAGCAAATTATTGCTTAAACAATAAACAGAAGCACCACTCAATCACCTACAAATCAGGTGATCTGATACCAAAATGTGCCATGTTCTATGGCAGGGGTGTCCAATCTTATCCGGAAATGGCCGGTGTGGGTGTAGGTTTTCATTCCAACCAAGCAGAAGCCACACCTGAGTCTATTGAAAGCCATGATCAACTGATTA
>JAFFST010001030.1:0-14636 GCA_022414735.1 Noturus placidus | reverse complement strand
AGAACAATACAAGTAATGCTACTATACAAGATCTATTAATTGAGTACTAGAAGAAGCAAAGTGCAGAGTAGAGGTGTAAGTGCTTTTTTCTCTCCTCATGAGAGATAGAGAGAGAGATAGAGAGATAGAGAGATAGATACATTTTTTTTAACAAATAACCAGCATAAATGCATAACTTACATAAAAATACAGAATGCTTATTCAATTAAGTATTATCCAGGGAGCATAAAGTATATCCATGAACTATGTCAAATTTAAAGCCATTTTCTTTATTACAGGGTGAAAAGGGAAACAGCGGATCTGCTGGTCCACCTGGGTATCCAGGGAAACCTGTACGTGTACAGTTATAATTTACACTTGTGTTAGTAGTTAGCAAACTAGCAGTAAGCACTTGTTTGTTTTTCAACAGGGGACACACGGAAGAGATGGGAAAGATGGAATTCCAGGAGGGACTGGACAAAAGGTCTGCATTGAGCAAAGGTTTAAGAGGATAATTATAAGCATGTTTAGATATTAATGACCTCTACAATTTGAGAGCATGGACCACTGAGGTTCTTTGGCTAGGCCAGTTTCCATAAGTTTTACTGCATTTACTTTGAATTAAATGCATGGGTGAATTAAATATGGCAATATGCTGTTAATTCATGGCTCACACAATTTCCTTCTCAATGTGGAATTATGCTTTCTGTTTCCACGCCTTTTCTAAATATCAGATAGTTTTTATTTTTCTTAGCTGAGCATCACAATATACAGGTGGTAGTTGTCCACATGATGAGTTGCTGATTTAAAGCTTTAAATTGCTTACTGGATAACTAAGCGTTTAGAACATAGTAGTGTAATTATGTTATACTTAGTGAGGGCTTAGTATAATATGGTTAGAATGGGATACCATGCCTCAACACGTATCGCCGATGAGATTTCATCTATGCCTGTAAGCAGATGACACAAGGAGCGATCACTATGCATTGGTTCTCCATTCTCATGCTCTTCACTTTGTTAAGAATGCATCATGTCTTTCTGAAATACTCTAGCTTGCTACCTACTTCACCCAACTTTTACTTTAATTCTAAGCTTTCCATTCAGCTAGTTGCTCCCTGCTTAGAATGACAACAACCCTATATCCTGAATCATAAACACTATTTTTTTGGAAATTCTAGCCAACATTTTTAAATTATCTGCTGTTAAGCTTGCTGACGCCAGTCTAGCATGTGCTTAAAGTAAAATGTATTTTTTTTAACCAGACATTCTTCATTGTCCTCAGGGTTTTGGTTTCTTTTTTTATATGAGAATGAGCACTACAATGCCTGTTTGATTAACCTGGTGATGGCCCATGAAAGCTTTGTTGTAGCGTGATGCATGTGCTTACCATCAGATCAGGTGGAGGCAAGGTTGTGCATCATGTGCTTCATTATGCATGCTCCATCTCAGCTTGGTATGGGAATGAGTTTCAAAGAGCACAAGGTCATCCCTTCCCAGGTGTTCTATTGTGCCCTCCTAGTATTTAAGGGCCCACCATGATTGAATAGGGAACTTAAAAATGTTTGAGGTGATTGAAAATTTTGGATGTGACAGTCGAGCCTCACGAACATGCATGCATTTTCCAACATGCAACTGAAGCTCCTGACAGTTCTATTCCAAAGTCATGTCTTGTTCTGACTGTATGACCTTAGCAAACACTCAAAGTTGTTTCGTAAGATTATCCAGTCACTCCTTTTTAAATATATACTTCAACAAAATGAGCTGCACATAAAACAGCACAATTCTCCACTCACATGGGTAACTCACATTGGCTCTCTCAGACCAGGTTCTCACCTGTTTCAGAAGGGGTTTGGCACGTTTCAGAAGTGGTCTGTATGCTGGGATTAGAATAAAAGAGATGTGGTCAGAGTAGCCGAGGTGGGGCAGGGTGCAGCCTTGTAAGCACCGTAAATTTTGGCACAACCAAGGTCTAAAGTGTTTGTACCACGGGTTACAAAATCAACATGCTGCTAGAATTTTGGCAGCACTGATTTCAGATTTGCGTGGTTCATGTCTCCAGCGATAATAAAAAATAAGTTGAGGTGAGCAGTCTGAAGGTTAATGATCTTGTAGAGTTCACTTAAAGTTTCCCTAGCATTAGCACCAGGCAGAATGTACACCATGAAAAGGAGCATGGTGGTAAAATCTCTGGGAAGGTAGTATGGCCTGCATTTCAGTCAAACTCAATCAGCTACAAACAGTAGCTTGAAACCACAATGGTATTCCTGCACCATTCGCTGTTTATGTAAACACAGACCACAGCCATGAGTCTTACAAGACAGTGCTGCCATCCTGTTGGTGTGATGTGCAATTTGCCGGGCTAGCGTCCAGAATGCTGTCGTTGAACAATTTAATTAATTTAATTTAAGAAACAATGTTTCTTCTTTGCAAATTCCAATCTGGCGTATTCCAATCTTGTGGTATGGCCTCTATGTTTCTGCTCTCAAAGTCTTTAAATAGTAGATTGCAAAACCTCTACCACTGCCATGTGGAGGTTGATGGTGAGATCACGGACTGTTGTTTTTTGGGTTTTTCTTTACAGAAATCACAATGTTAGTCAACAACTGCTGTTGTTTTCTTTGGCCAACCTGTTTTATGTCTCGTTATTAGCGCAACAGTGGTTTCTTTCTTTTTCAGCACATTCCAAACTGTTGTATAGGCTATGCCCAATGTTTGTGCTTTTTCCTCTTTTCACAGTTTCAACACACTTTTTCTCCCACAGACAGCTCTCTAGTCTTCATGTTGGTTTATCCCCCCCCCCACAACAAATGCAGTCTTTACAGGCAAAACACAGGTCTCAAACCAAAGTCAGACATTCAAAGCTATAAATTCTTTCAATAATTAATCTAACAGTGCATACCTGACCAACAAGAAACACCAGTCAGTCACATTTTCTAATATTTTGATCACATGAAAATTAGGTGGGTTTATAAAAAAAAAAAAAAAAAAAAGGTCATGTGTCAAGTTGTTTAACACATCTGGATGTAAAGATCAGGAAATTAAAGCTGTAATTTTTATTGGCTTTAAGTCGTCTTAAAATGCAAATATGTTCAGAATTGACAATGTTGTTCCAATACTTTTGGAGGGAATGAGAGTGCATGTCTAGTCCATAGATACTCTAAAGGATAGTTGTATCAAACATATATGATATATTAACACTGAATATTTAGCTTGATGGCAGTTAGATTTCAAAACATGAAATATTTATTAAACACCTTTGTATTGTTTCTTAAGGGGGATAAAGGCACTCCTGGTATTCCTGGTATAGATGGAAGAGGAGGACATCCTGTAAGTATATTCCAAAATATTAACTCCTATGCAAAAATAATTTTTGAACAGTGATCAAATAAAATTAAAAATATATATCATATACCTAATATAGTATTCTATGATGTCTTGATTTATTAAAAGATCTGCTTAGATAAAGACAGCCACATCGTGGCAAACATTCACGTCGCTTAATCGCGCCACGTATGAAAGGACCTTAATTTTATATCCATTGTGATGTCTAGCAAATTGCTTAATTTTGCACCTCCAGTGTGATTTACCATGGTTCAGAGTCATTTAGAGAATAACAGTGGTGTGTATACTCTGACGTTTTCATATTATGAGCACAATAAGCAGAATTGTACTAGTCTCCATAGAACTCTGTAGAACTGACTTTTTACCTACATTAGCAGGACCAGCACACGATCTGTAGGGCCCTAAATTTTGAAAATGGACCACCTATACTGCTGCAAAACCGGGTTATAAATGGAGCTGGTAGTCCACTAAAGAAACACCAACAATGCAATAGCAAATAAAACATGATTACAACAGCACAATGACTAGCAGACACTAACCCAGTATACCCCACCAAAAAACACCTGCAGTTCATTCTGGAGGCTTAGTGAAAATCTCACAAAGCCTCCAGCATTTTCCTTTTTAGGCCCCAGAAGGATATTGTTTTGAAACCCTAGCATTATTGGCCAAAACACCCAAAACAATATCGCCAACTAATACCCTTCTCATGTCATACAGGATTGCCAACTTTTTAAGTAGAAGAAGAAAGCTTTATCATATTTTATTTGATTATTGCTGTTTATCTCAATGTTTCTTTGGTGAATATGAACATTACAGTTATGGAAAACAAATTAAACAACCAATTACCGTATTTTCCGCACTATAAGGCGCACCTAAAAGCCTTAAATTTTCTCAAAAATCGTCTGTGCGCCTAATAATCCGGTGCGCCTTTTGTGTGGACTGAGTTCCAAAATATGTAAAAACGTTATGCGACTTTGGTTGGCGTAACAACTGTATGCGCCTTATAACACGGTGCGCCTTATGTATTGGTCAAGTACAGAAATAGACCCTGTAATTGAGTTAACTGCGCCTTATAATACGTAGTATAGTGCGGAAAATACGGTATATCTAACTCACCAAACAAAAAATAAGGCCACAAGAGGGCACTCTGTGATATTTTCACCCTAGGCAATTGCTTATATGGCCTAATGAACAAGTTAGCTATGCTTGTGAGCATGCCCTGCACTGAACAAATCACAAAAAGAAATTCTGCAGTGTTGATGGCTTCATCTGCACTAACTATTTTATGTTCACTGTAATGGTGAGCAGCGCCGATTTTCGCCCTCGGCTTTTTTTCAGAATATTCCACATTCTCTGCTAAATACCTGGCTAGCAGAGCTGGTGGTTAATGCACTGCTAGTGTAAAAGTGAAAATGTCATCGACAGAGTATATTGTATACATCAAGTTCTCTATGAAAAGTGACGTAAAATAGTCTTATAACTGGTAGAAAGAAACAAGTCAAAAAGATTAACCTAGCCCTCCCATAAGACACAGTATGGTGGTGATTTAAAATAAATGTCTGAGGAATAAATAAAACAATAAGAAAAGTGTAAAATGACTGAAACAAAAGTGAACGCAATAGTACAGAAGCTGGACACCTTTAGGATAGAGCCAGAAGGTATAAGCAAAGGTTTTCTATGAACCCATACATTACCACTCACTGTTAACTGCAGAGCCTGGTATTTTTAGCTAGAGTTCCTCTGCCTTGCAGCTCTTTTGTTTTGGAGTGATTATATACTCCACACACTTGTGTTTTTCTACACTTGGGTTGGATTGCAACTACACTGTACAGAGTGAGTAGTCACTGATATCATGCAGGGATGCAAACTCATCAGGGGTGAAAAAGGTGACAAAGAACTGAGACACTGCCCTGAAACATTGAAGGCACCAAGCATTAACTAAAATGCTTGGTCTCCCATTTAACATTCATGCATAAATTCATTAATACAACTAACCCTCCCCATCTCATTTTCTTCCAACGTATTGTTCAGCCACGGTCACATGTTTCCATGTTGATTTCCTAATCCATGCAGAGCAAATCCAGACCAAACATCTGCTTCAGCTTATCATGGAAAATGTAGAGTTATTTCAACATGGCTTTATTGGACGCACTAAATTATTAAGTGTTTGTTTACTTTCCTCTAAAAATTCACTCAACAGTGTATTTATTGTTTCTCCCAGTTAATTCCCCTCAGGATACGATTAGCATAGTACTACCACAAATTACTATTTTTAATCAAATAAATAACTATAATGAAATACAAATAAAGTTAATGTAAAATTAATTTTTGAATGCAATTAAATGTGGCTTTTTACTAAAGAAAGGATTTTATTCCAAACAGTTTCTTCAACTCAAAACACTACCTTTGTTCAATCACCACAAATACTTTAAGATTTTAGAAAAAGTACACTCACAGTACATCAGCGCGGCCAAAAGAAATAAGACATTTAGTTTTCCAGAGATAAAACTCCAAATGGCTGTCAAAAACAGCCAAGCTTACTCTATATGACCAGGGGCAGACTTACCATTAGACAAAGGTAAGCAATTGTCTTGGGCCCCCAAAACGCTGCATAAACTTGTGGTTAAGAAAGTTTTATTTTTACTTTTCGCCAATAATTTTTTCTCAAACTTCATATGCTAAAATGCCATCAGTACACTTAATTTATGAGTGCACCAGTTCACACTTGATTACTGCTATTAATGCTAAATAACATATGCTGAAAATTTTTATATCGATGTTAAAACACTGAAATGAGGGCCCCATTCCGACATTTTTCATTGGGCCTCAAAGTCACTAAATCCACCCCTGTATATGACAAATTTAACATCTTTAGCAGTATTTCAAACCCATAAAACAAAGGCAAACCATGGAAGACTAAGATACCTATCTGTATGCTATAACTGGTACCAACAGCATGTTAAATTGCATTAATTATCATTTGCGTTTAATTTTGCAGAATAAAGGTCATAACAAAACATGAAAATCTGAGGTCAGCTCTCCTCTCCTAAATGTCCATATGAAGACCTAAGGACAAAAAGGTTCAGAGGCAACAGCATAATGTTATACGCTCATAAATTGATTAATCACCGATTTAAAAAAAAAAATGCTGAAGTAATTTTGTACAATTTCAGGACTGTAATGCTTTAAACAGAAACCATGCAGATAAAAACAAAAACCGTTCCTAGATTAAAAAAAAAAAAAATAGCTGACATGAGCATAGTGGAACCTAATCAATCATCATGGAACATTCATTAAATTTCTTTTAAAAACCCTCCATAATTCACGATTATTGATGACAGTTTTGTGAAGGAAATGTTTCCAACAGATATCAGGCACATACATGCATCACAGTTCAAAGAGGAAGCATGGAGTGTTTGGGAATACTTCAAAATGCTAAAACACCTTACTGTATGCAAGCCAAGATCAGATTTCATCTTTCATGATATAACATTATTTAAAAAGATGTGTCAAAGTATTTTCTATTGATTTTACATATATGGGGTGTACTTTTCTGCATCATGTATTATAGCCGTTAACAAATAAGTGCTTGCAATACAACACATTTAGTTACCCAATATGTTTCATAGTACTACTTGATCTAATAGTAAAGAAATCTCAAGATAAAGCAAACATCTTCGAGTGACCCAACATTTATTTAGGAGTCATGCTCTTTTCATTTTGTAATTTGCATCAGCGTTGTTCATTTTACACTTTCTTTCAATATTACTAAAACTGCTGATGCTTCAGGGGTGTGCAAAGACACAAATCGGTGTTTAATCTTCAAAACTCTTCAGATGTTTTAAAATGTTTTATCTTGATACCAACTACAGCAGCAGCACATGTTTCAGGAGCAAACTATTTGATTAATTTTCTTGCTACACATTCCCTAGGGCTTTTGACTAGTAATCTCTGGTGGAGCTTCTTCCTGTTTTATGTTGGTATTAGCATTAAAACCACATCCTGTTAAACCCATTACTCTCTCTGGCTGGCAATGCTGCATGAACACATTTCATTTGATTAATCTAGACAGCCAGAGGAAAAGTTCCTTCCAGAACCATGCATGTTTGTGGAATTAGAGGGAAAGGAAACCCCTACACACGGTCTAAATGTACAGTACGATCTGCTCACAATGTAAATCTCCTAAATACAGTGAGATGGTAGTACTTGTCCGTTTAATATTGCACGCTACTGGTACCATAAATTTCATGTGTTATTGCAATTTGAATTATCATTAAGAAACATAGCATATGCACCACTATGCTAATAGAAAACCATATCTTAAAAGATCCTGTATATGTTTTCAGGGACTGCCTGGAATGCCTGGAGGTGAAGGCCCAAGCGGATTAAAGGTCAGTTTAACAGTATCAGTGGCTTATGTTTGAAACACTTCTTTGACGGTCAATAACTAAAATAACTAATCTTATGTAACTATATTGATAAGATACTCTCACACTGGAGCTGTACTAAATTAAACCAGATGCATCATGTATGCGTGTCCAATCCACATCACACACACTCCATCTGTTCTACTGGCCCGACATTGCTCAACATTTACAGAGTAAACTAACAAGCTGATATGGAGCAAACAGTTTGTGTCATGGACAGAATGTTCAATCATCTATGATGACCAGATATTCTCCTGACTGGAGCAGACTGTAGAAGTCAGCACTAATGTTGCAGGCAACATTCAGGCAAGCCGTGTTGTTTGTCTGGCTTTCTAGACAGTGCTCAACAAGAACCTTCTCTTGGTGGCTTATGTTAGGAAATCTTACCTTTTCTCTGAGCAGGGCTGTGGTCTTGCTGTTGCCTTGGTGGAGTTCCTGGACAAGTTGTAGTACTCCATGCTCAAGAGCAGTGGGGAGCTGGAATTAGAACACTTGTCAGAAACAGTAAGGCCACTATAGATATTTTTGTGGAGTGTGAATGTGTCTGAATGCATTGTACCTTCATTGATGATGTGCCATTTGTTGTTCTGGATATGAGCACAGACTTGCAGGATGTCATCTGAGAATATCTCCTTCAATAATACTAATGTAGTGGCCTTGGGCAGATCAAGCTATGCGACAAGGTTGGTGTATTCTTTGGCAACCTTTGAGGCCTTTGTCCTGCATGATGTCTGCAATGGGGTTCCTGTGAATTAATTTAAAATTGGTGAGTGTCATCCGGGGTATTTCCTTTTTTCATCAGGTCTCAGAAAGGTGCAGTGGTGGTGGAAATGTGTTTGATGAATCAGTATGCCATGAAGGCTTCGGATTCCTGATGCTGCTTACTAAGTGAATGACTTGTTTTGTTGCCAGTTGAAATCTCATCTGCTGAGAAAAGATGTATGATTTGGGGTATGTTTTTTTTAAGCTCACATTTGTTTCTGTTGAGTCAAGCCATTGTCTTTCAGCCACTGGAACACAGTTTTGTTATATGCATCTTGCGACATCACCAACAATGATGTAATTTAAATTATTCACTCTGAGTATGCTTTCTTGCATTTGGGAAATTGAGGAGCACTTTGGCAGGAGAACAGATGCTAAAATGTTGATGTTTCTGGGTGCAACACAAGTTGGTGGAAATATGCTGTGAGATCTAACTTGGAGAAAACCGTTGCATCAGTGAGGTCATATGTGACGATGTTGGGGGGTTTATAACGTTCACACAGAATGGCTGCATTCAGCTTGGTAAACGTTGACAACTTTGTGAGGACCTTATGGGTGGTGTAACAGTGCAGACTCATATCTGACGGGAAATTTGTCTCTGAGAAGAGGTTAATGTGGGTATACGCCACTGTTGATGGCAAACACAAACACATCATTGCTGCTGAATCCGTTTGAGCTGATATTGTGAGAGTCGCAGATAGGTGATGAACTTTTTGTCGACTGTGCTGTTTGCTGAGAGAAGAGTCTTTGCCAGGAATCTGCTGTGCAGGCGTCTTCTTGCATGAGTGACAGACTTTGGCACCGCGCTTCAGATTTCCAGAAGCTTTACAATGTCTGCCTTTTGCTGGGAAATTGGCTTTATTGTATTTTCCTCCAGTGTCTGCATTGTGTGTTTGGTGTCCATGTGTTCATATGGGTGTTAACAGACTATTAGTTAATAGTTCTTAGCTGCATTTAAGTGCATAGTAGCTGTACCTTGTTTGATGCCATCAAAGCATGTGTTTAGAGGTTGACCAACAGTTGATTTTACCAATAACCAAGTTGGGACGTACCTGCCGATAATTGATTAATCAAGCAATAGGTTTTAAAATTGAAAGTAAAATAAACATTGCTGACGTTACCATGAAAATGTACTGTACTTTTTTAATGAAACACACACACACACACACACACACACACACACACACACACACACACATTTTAACTATTAATAAAAGATATACATCCAAACTGAACCAAAAAGTAACACTCCAAACAACAAATAAAAATAGAGACATCCAAAGTGAATTAAAAAATAAATAAAAAAATAAAAACACTTAATATAAACAACAAAATTCAGTGATTCAGTTTTTGTTTCGCCTCTAGATGACTCTCATATACTATATAATGACACAGACCCTTCTCTGCCTCTCCCGCAACTGACACAAACGGGAAAAACTATTGGTTTGGATCAGTCATCTGTGTTGATTCATTAAAACCCAATGGGTAAAACTCTACTGTGCTCTCTGGTCCTTAGCGCTTTAGATGACATTCAGCCGTGTATTAGTTGTGCCTTAATCTCCTTATGCTTTTTGACAAAAGGCAAAACTTTTCACCCACATGTTCCACTTTGGACAAGCTGAACATGGGTCCAAGTCTGTGTTGAAAAACTGAACCGATGCATAACTACACAGTGGTGATTGCATAGCCGAGGCCAGGGTCCTTGTCGCCGGTGTAATATGCCCAACTTGTCTTGCTGTTAGGAAATAATATATAGTTAGAATTATACAAGTACACATCCCCCTATTTTTATTGTTTAATTTATACTGTAGATCGGGAGGGGCCAATTTTTAGATAATGGGACACATTACTCTCAGTCCAATGTCAAGTGGACCAGACCAAAAATAATAAAAAATCAGGTTAATAGATCAATACCATATCAACTTCTGCTCATAAATGTGTTCATTTATGAGCATTAATCTGAAAGGTATTTTCTGAGTGCACAAATGGATTGAATAAGCATCATATACAAAATAGATGAACAGACTGCAATTCACTAACAGGAAGACAAACTTTCCAAATTATGCTTTTGCCTTACAGTGCTCTTTATAGTGTTTACCCCATCTTAAACTTTTCCATGTTTTTTCCACACTGTAATAGACTTAATTGCGAAATGGAATTAAGGATTACATGCAAATATATTTAGCTTGCTAGTGAAAAAATTACATCATATTTTGTGAGCAGCCGAGTTCATGGCTCTCAGTCAAATGCTCCATTTCCGCCTACCTCTTTTTTCTAATCTTCAATTCAATTAATTAACACGGATTCTAAAATAATTTTATGGGCTGGTTATTACATTTATCAGGCTGGTCCTGGCCCATGGCAGTATGTTTGACACCCCTGTTCTACAGGTAGATCTGGTAGATGTAGTAGATGCAGTCAGAGTGCTGCAACCACTATGATGTAAAAAATATTAGCGTTTACCAAAGAGACCATAAAGATGAGGATGTTACACAAGACAGTATTACAGTTAAGACACGTAAACACCAGCTCAGTCATGGAATAATCCAATTAATCAATCAGGTGACAGCAGAGCAAATGCATGAAAGCATACAGGGAGAATGCCACTGGAGCTGAGAGGAAGGCTATGATAACTCAACCACGTCAAACCTTGCAAAGGATGAGACAACAGCAGATGACCATTTCTTGTTTCACTCCTATCAGCAAAGAACAGGAATCTAAGACTACAGCAGGCACAGGCTCACCAAAAATGGACAACTGAAGATTAGAAAATTAAAAAAATATATATCTTTATTACTGTTGCGCCATGCAGACTGCAGGATGTGAAATTGGCATCACCATCATGAATCCATGGGCCCAGCCAGCATTATGTCAACAGTTCAGGCAGGTGTTGGGTGTAATGGTGTGGGGAATGTTTATTTGACACACATTGGACCTTTTAATTCCAATCGAGCTTTAGTTTGAATGCCACAGTCTGAGTACTGTTGCGGACCATGTGCATCCCTTAATGGCCAGTATTCACCAATTTTATAGTGGCTAATTTCAGCACGAGGACACTCCAAGTCCCAAAGGATCTCAAACTAGTTTCATAAACATAATGTTTATGACAGCATGATAATGTACTCCAATGGCCTGCCTAGTCACCAAATCTGAATTCACAGAGTACCTTTAGGATGTGGTCGAACAAGAGACTGGCAGAATGTACAGCTCATAAATATGCAGCAGTTATATGTTGCAATCATGTCAACAAAAAAAAACAAAGAGAAACTGTATGCACCAAGATGCACCGAAATTTTTGGACAAAAATGGCATATTCGGTTTGTAGCCGAAAGAGGAAAAAAAAGGCAAAAAATATGAACCTAATATATGCTGCCATGCCCCGCCGTCCTCAGATTTCACTTTCTATCTAGCAGACAGTTAACACGGCACAACCCTGCAAAGGGCGATCATGTCAAAGGTTTGGTAATACTCAAAAGTTTCTGCAGTGTTCATTCCGCAGAAGTTTCAAGATGGGGTACGCTGCAGAAGCACTTTTCCACAACAGGTTTGATACACCACCTGAAAACATGGCGTCCCATTCAATATGCAAAGTATAGCAAAACAAAAACGGAATAAAGGCCTTCTGCCATTCTGTGTGTTGGCTGTTTTCATTAAAATGATTGTGTAGCATATTTAAACTTTATATTTGCAAGATGCTAGCCTACAGCTGCCAAGTTCATTACTTGACTGCTGTTTTGCAGATCATAATAGTTAACATTACATTATTTGAATAATTGGATAAAAAAATCTGTTAAATTTGATTGAATGAGGAATAATACATTTAATATTGTTTTGGTGTGTAAGTTTCAATTAAAATTAGAATTTATTGGTTTGTAGTTTTTCCAATTCAGATTCATTAAATTAACGAAGTGAATTAAAATGTCTAAACACAATTATACAAAAAAAAACTATTATTATTATTATTATTATTATTATTATTATTATTATTATTCATTTTGGTTTTTAGCCAAGAGCATCCTGAATTTTCGGTTTTTCCCCCAGAGTTTTCCTTTCAGTGCATCCCATGCCATGGTTAATCATTGAGATCATGACATGGTCAAAGTCACTGCTGTATAATTGGCTGAAATTTAGTGATTTAGTGAGTACATGGCCAGTGATTACCCATAAGAATTTAAATACTATAGGTATTGTTATTTTATAGGTTTAATAATAAAATTAATTTCAATATTTTATTGTTTAGGGTGAGACAGGATTACCAGGACCAAAGGGAGCAAAAGGTACACCAGGGGATAATGTAAGTGAATATACCCAAAGCTTCACGGACTTTCAGGAATTATGTTAAACTAGTATAATATTTCATTTCTAGTAAAAAGACTCACCAACAATGAGCTTTGCTTGGGGGGGGGGGAATTCCAACCGAGTGTGTCTTTTTACAGGGCGAGATGGGTTTTCCTGGAATACGTGGCCCATCTGGATTACCTGGACCCAAGGTCATAATGCATGTTTTCAACCTCATATACACTCCTTATGTCAATAGTAGGAATTAGGTGCACTGTTATAATGGTTGATAAAGCATATAATAATTCAGTATTAAAAAGGTATTTAGTCAGTGTAGGCTGTACTCTTTTCTAATTTCAAGAGTCTACACTTACATACCAACACCGTATATACTCACTTTATGGAGTGAAAAGGATAAACTAAACTGCAGAAAAGAACATTTAGGGACTCGAACTACGTAGTCCTGATCAGAAAACATTTCTACACTGAAGTAACCTGTAAAATTTCAACAACTTTTAGTTTTCTATTACCCACTGTTTATTCATATAATTCTACTCTTTCATTTCATCATTATTCATCATTAGGGCAGTAAAGGGGACAGTGGTGTGCCAGGTCAATCAGGGCTACCTGGGCAACAGGTAAAATTATGTAATGCATTAATATTTTCATGGCTTTAAAAGCTGTTCTAATAAGTAGTATAAGAAAATTATTTAGGTTTTTGATATGTATAACTAACCGTTTTGTTTTTTTAAATTAAGGGTCAATCTGGAGAAGCAGGGAACCCAGGACAGCCAGGACAGCCAGGACAGCCTGGTATAAAGGGATCTATGGTATGAACAACACAGAAAAATGACTGGTCTATCAAATGTCTTAAATGTCATATATTCTTTTGAATATAATATCCAATATTTATATTTGAATATAATATCCAATATCACAGTGCTGTGAAAATTTTTGTTTATGTCATTTTTGTTTATGATCATGTGAAAAAATGTGCAAACAAAAAAATACATCCCCATGTTTACTTTTGGGTGGTGCTTTTTACATATTTGGACAAGCAAACATTTGATCCGCTGTAAAACAATGCCTATTAATAACACCATCACTATCCAATGACACAAAATGTCAGTTTTATGTAGTAATTTTCACAATTAAATGAAGAAGAAAAAAAAAACACATTAGTCAGATGGAAAAGTAAGTAAACTAGGCTTGCAGGGATGGTCTGTGTTCCAGGTGTTACACGGTGTTCGGTTGCACACCGATTACATAACTTGCCCATTGTCATGTTGCTTTTTTATAGTAATAAAAATCATTTAGTTCAGTTAGAGAACGGACGCTACAATTAAGAACTGAACACGTCTGCTCAATTCACCAGGAGTCAGTCACAGCACAGATCAGATTTCATTTATTACACAATGAGAGTGAGGCGAGCTGACTGACACGACGATGAGGAAGACTTGGTTTCAAAAGTTCTATGTTTAATATAAGCAGGTGTGTCATTGTACTGTTTTGTTGTTGTGGGTTTTCCATTAATAATGAACAAGCAGGGAGTCACGTGACGCTATGCGAAGAGCAGACGTGTAAAAGACAGCTCTGCGCGCTTTGCTAATCTTTTCTATAATTTCTATAACATAAGTTGGTGAAACTCGGTACACCCAGGTCTATTTTGCTCTTAGACGTAACTATGGCGAAGAAATCGAAAATCTCGAGCTCCGGAGACATTAAAAGGCACTTACGTGTCCAAGAAGAAAGCCCGGACAGGCCTGTGGAAAGCGGATTCGGTCTGGGTGCTGCGGCTGGGGAAGAAATCCAGCGCCAATTGTCCAACATGGCCGGGATGTTGTCGAA
>JAFFST010001026.1:79172-89448 GCA_022414735.1 Noturus placidus | reverse complement strand
GTGTGTTTATAGAGTAAGCCAATCAGAACTACCCGTTTTATAAACACAGAATGAACGTCAATTAAAACATGTTGCCACTGCAACCCTCACCAAGAAAACTGGAATAAAAATTAATGAAACATTATTGCACTTGTATTTCACGTACTTAAATATAGATGGGTTTTAGTCTTTTGATAAGTACATTTGTCCTCGATTCCTCCTGATTTATTTTTTGTTTATTTATGATTAAATTCATACAATTACAGCCAAGCATCCATACCTTTACACTTCAAATTGTAAATTTAAGTGACATGTTAATAGCCTTAATTGCTTTTTAATTGTGTTTTAATGTGCCAAGGCATCTTCCTTTTAAAAGACATCAAACATGCTATATTTTTTAAAACCAAAGGACTAACACGCTACATTTACTTCATTACATTTACTTGAGTAACTTTTTTTGTTGTTACTTTTAAGAGTACGTTTATCTAGCCATTCTTATACTCTTACTCGAGTTCATTTTTAATTACAGAGAAGCACTTCGCTACATTTAGTGATATAATTAGTTTATATCACATATAATAAGGTTGGAGTCTCGCGATACGCTGCAGTGGTCTGAATGCGGACACAACAACCGCTCACTCTTTTTTTAGTGGCTCACCACCTGGAGATAATCTCTCTCTCGCTCGCTGTCTCTCTCAGAGGGGAAACAACATATATAAAATAATTTCAATGTTTTTCAGATCATGAAACTAGTTTATAACTGATGTTATCCGGGTGAAGATTGTCCACGAGGGGGCGCTACCACTGACAGTAACACCTTTTTCTATGCATTGGGACCAGCAGCACATTATGTACTCTAATAAGGCAGTTTTAGGTAAAATGGCATAAAGGAATTATGGCTATTAAAATATGTGTCTTAAAATGACAATTTTATAGAAAAGTGTAACTGTATGTTAGCTTGTTTGTAATTGTATGTATTTCGTCAGGTTAATATATAAGCAAACAAATAAATAAATCAGGAGGAATCGAGGACATTTAAGCGAGTGAAGTACAAGTGCAGTCATGTTTCATTCCGGTTTTCTTGGTGGGGTAACATGTTTTAATAGACGTTTATTCTGTGTGACTCCACACCATGCTGTGTATATGTGGGTTTGTTTTGTCCTGTGCAACATTCGTGTTATTTATGAGTAAAGTGAAGTGACTTTATAGAGACGCTTCAGTGAGCAAGAATGTCTCGAAACAGACCTCCGCCAAATCCATTTTAACCTCTCATAATTTGTAATGATAGTCTAGTAGTTGATAGAAATTCATAGATATCTTACTAGTAAGGTGGTACAGCACCTGGTATTCCCAAGCAGTCTCCCATCCAAGTACTAATCAGACCGGACCTTCCGAGATCGGACGCTTTTAGGGACGTCAGTGGGAAGAAAACCTAAAAAAGCCCTATTTAAAGACATCAACCAACATCTCTGTAAAAAGATTAGGATATACTGGGAACATGGTTGAATATAGCAGATAATATGAGTGTATTAGGCTATATTAAAATATGTTATTACAACTATTGATTTTATTGATATATATATATATATATATATAAATAAATAATTTATTTATTTATTTATTTATTTATTACTATTTCTTTTGATAGCTGTTCTAATTACAGGCCACACCCACGTGGTACACTGTGATATTCTGTGATTGTACCAAAACTCTCACTTTTAGTTCGTGCATCTCATTTTACATCACTTTGTTTACATCTATATCAGTTATGACAGGAGACTGGTGACTGATATTAGATCCTTAAATAGGGATGTTTGACTATGTCTTTCGCTTACGGCCATACCACCCTGAGAACACCTGATTTCGGAAGCTACGCCGGGTCGGGTCTGGTTAGTACTTTGATGGGAGACCACCTGGGAATACCAGGTCCTGTAAGCCTTTATGAATTTGTTTCTGTTAATATTATATATTGATGTACTATTACTAGAAGTTAAAAAAAAAATCATATACTTCTTTTTTTTCTTTTATTATTATTAAATATTATTTTAAGGCATTTGTGGTAATTTAGAGGCTTCAGGGGTTTCCTCTGGGTTCTCTGGGTTCCTCCCTAAGGCCAAAGACTTGCGTTGTAGGCAGATTGGCACGTCCAAAAAGTCTCTGTAGTATATGAATGGGTGTGTGGTTGTGCCCTGTGATGGATTGGCATGAATTGTCTCCTGCCTTGTACCCCATGCCCCCTTGGATAGGCTCCATGTTCCTCACAACCCAGTAAGGATAAAAGGTGCAGAAAATGGATGGATTAACAATCAGAATGGGGGGAAATGTGATCTCAGTGATTTTGACCGTGGCATGATTGTTGGTGCCAGACAGGCTGGTTTGAGTGTTTCTGTAACAGCTGATCTCCCTGGATTTTCACACGCAACAGTCTCCAGAATTTACTCTGAAATAAAGGAAAGAACAGAGGTTGAGAGAAGTCTACAGAGAATGGCCAGACTGGTTCAAGCTGACCAGCTACAATAACTCAGATAATCACTCTGTATAATTGTGGTGAACAGAAAAGAATCTCAGAATGCACATGTCGAACCTTGAGGTGGATGAGCTAGAACAGCAGAAGTCCACGTCAGGTTCTGCATCTCTCTTTCTCTCGCTTGGTTGTTAGTACTTGGATGGGAGATCACCTGGGAATACCAGGTGCAATAAGGTTTTTTGTTCATAATAAAACTCTATTAAGAGATCAACATTACAAATTACCAGAAATCATTTATGTGAATGCCTTATTAAAGCCTAATTAAGTTTATAAGAATGAACACAAGCACATTTTTTGTTTAGGTGTGTACCTACTCGACAGGGGTGCCCAATACGTCGATCGCGATTGACCGGTCGATAGCAAAGGAAGTGCGGGTAGTTCGCCATTCAAAAAAAAATGTTAGCGTTGACATACAAGGCAGCCAGTCTGAGATTTCGTCTTTTCTCTCACCACGCGTGCGATCAAACGCGCCAGCGCTAAAGGCTAATGAGCGAAATCGCGGGGAGAGGACCTTTTTCAGTCTTTTAAAGACTTCATTGACAAAACCCAGCTCCCAGTGTGCACATTGTCACCACAACGGTGCGCCCGCAATGGTTGGCAGTGCAAATGGATTCATTGCCAAGTGCAGGGAAGACGATGCTTTCCCTGACATCCTTAATTACCACTGCATAATACACCAACAAGCCTTATGTGCAAAAATGGTAAACATGAAAGAGATCATGGATGTGGCAACAAAGATCGCCTGTTCTATACATGCTAGATCACTTCAAAACCGGCTGTTCCGTGCACATCTGGAGAAGACAGACTGCGACCACATGGAGCTCCTGCTACACACTGACATGAGATGGCTTAGAAGGGGTAAATTCCTGCAGAGATTTCGAGAGCTCTGTCTGGACATAAGGGAGTTTCTTTTTGCTGTTAAACATGCATAATACTCCCAACTCAATGATGATCAGTGGCTGCTGGACGTGGCATTTTTAACTGATCTGACCAACATGTTAAATGAGCTTAATTTGGAGCTGCAAGGAAAAGACAAAACCATGGTCAATATGATTAGCTCAGTTAATTCCCTTAAACGGAAAATGCACCTTCTGTCCTCATTGTGTCATGTATCTCCCGAGCCACGGCAGGCGGAGTCCTGCGTTCCTGAGCCTCTGTGGGAGGCGTCCTGCGTTCCTGAGCCTCTGTGGGAGGCGTCCTGTGTTCCGGGAGTAGTGCTTTTTGGGGGTGAGTTCTGTGATGTATCTCCCCGGAAGCAGTGCGCATGCGCACTGCATTTGCTCGTCTCCGTAGCGGACTCCAATGACATTTCCTAACACGTGGACTTTTGTTTACATTTATGTTGTCATGTCTCCTCCCCGGTTCTCTCATGTGTTTTAGCTGTCACGTGTCCCAAGTGCTTGCAGCTGTCAGTAATCTAACACAATGATACAGCGTGTATTTATACCACGCAACTGCGAGCACTCAGGGCGGAGTATTGAATGTCTGAATGTATGTATGTATGTATGTCTCTGCTTCTGTCTCCGGGTGAGTTTAGGATACTTTCTTAGACCAGTCCGAGTTCTTGTCCTGTTTCCTGTTCCGAGTCTCATGTTTGGTTTTGTCCGAGTTAGTATGGTCTAGACGGGTTTCTCCGCTAACCCGTCTAGAGCCTTCGTCTGCGTATATATGTGCCATAGCCGTTAGCATTTAGCTTCATTGATATCCCGTTTCGTGAGCAGTGTACCGACCCCGTTTTTCCGTGACAACGACCCCGTCTTCTGCCTAGCCCTGTTTAGCACTGTCTGCATGATCGCCTGACCCTCGCCTGTTTAGGGATTACCTCTGTTGGGATTACGTCTTGGATTAAACTGCCTGCCTCTCATGTAAATAAAGAACTGTTCACACTGCGATTGCATCCAGCCTCCTTCTCCTCCGTCGTGGAGACGTGACACATTGCTGCAGTGCCTTGAATTGGGGTACTTCCAAAACCACACATCAGTGCTGGAGACGCAGCGGAAGGCTTGTGCTCAGTTGAACATCGCACGCTACACGGAGCAGATTGACAGCTGTCAGTCAGAGTTTGACAGACTCTTTCAAGACTTTGTTTTACTGGAGCCAGTCGCTACAATCATGTGCTACCCATTTAGGGACAATGTTGAGGTTGATTCACTCGCATCGAAAATTGCAACGCTGTTTCACCTGAACTCATCTGAAGTGGAGGATGAGATTTTGAAACTACAGACTGACATTTAGCTGAAGTCCAGGGCTCATGGACAGCTTTGGAACTTACTCACTGGGGAAAAGCACCCAAACATAAGGAAATGTGCAACATCACTGACTGCATTATTTGGCTCTACTTATTTATGTGAGTCAGCCTTTTCCCACATGAAGGTTATTAAGTCCAAATACTGTTCCACAATGACTGCTCATCATTTGGAGGTCTGCTTGAGGCTGGCTACCAGCAGCGACTGTCCGCACTATGCAACCCTGGCTGATTCTATTCAGCGCAAGTCATCATAGTAAGGTAATGACCAAAAATGTACTGAATTGTAGTGTGCCATAAGGGCTCGTGCAGTTACGCAACGTACATGATCATAGATTGTGTGTATATATATTTGAAGTATACTCAGTACAGCGAGTTGTCCACTAATCCACTAATCGTAGGGTTGGCGGTTCGATTCCCGACCTGGATGACGCCACATGCCGAAGTGTCCTTGGGCAAGACACTGAACCCTAAGTTGCCCCCGATGGCAAGCTAGCACCTTGCATCGCAGCTCTGCTACCTCTGTGTGTGTGAATGGGTGAATGAGACACAGTGTAAAGCGCTTTGGATAAAAGCGATATATAAGTGCGCCATTTATATAAATAAATATATGTTTCGCATTTTTAGTGTAGGTAGATCTCTCTGACTGGTTATGTTAAAAGTAGTTTGCAAGTCAAAAAAGTGTGGGCACCACTGGTGTAAGATATTGGGAAACTGCTCTGAGTGTCTCAATGTAAATAGTCAATACATTAATTTATGGTAGTGAATTGGTTTAGAAGAACAGGATTAACATGTTGAAAAGGCATCTGAGAGAGGGTTATTAACTGATGCTGGGTGACAATTTTATGTTTGGAAGGGGTTCAAATCCAAAGGGGTTTTCTTATCTGAAAATATACTAGGTATCTAGTAGTAGTAGTAAAAAAATCATGATATTGAAAGGGTATAAACTATAATCTCACCTGCCTTGTTAATATCTTGTTGTCCAACAGGTGGTAGGTTTGAGTGCCAAAGAGGCTTATGTGTTTTCAGAACCTCCAAAAGCAGGGCACGGGGACATTTTACTTGCCAACTGTGTGTACTGCACACTGACAGACAGATTGATTATAATCCTGATATTACTGTATTGACCTTCTGTGAGTTCTCAATAAATCTGCAGATTTAGTTGGGTCTCTGTTGGGACTCCAATCTCCAGGCTGTTGGCGATTTCTTACACCAGCTGTACAACATTTTTAATAATCATGAACATTGACATATGGCCTTTTTCCTTCAATAATTTCTCCCTGCTCTGCCATGCAAGTTTTTTAGTTATTATGTTTGCCTTGGATTGTGTAATATATGAGACCATGATGTCCGCTTTGTGTTTGCCATTTTCTGTAGGCTACATGCAAGTACTCCTTTTCAAACCCCCAAACACATTCCAGCAACTAAAGCAGATCACTTTATCTTCTTTACCACATGGTTTCACATGTGACCATGTTGTCAGTCATTCTCCTCTTCCACTATAGCACCTGCTGTTGCTTTCTGCTTCATATGAACACTGGTGTGTATAGGGAGAGAAGCAGAGACAGTAAAGTGGCAGCAAAGGAACAAAGGCAGATTGAGATAACAGATGAGAGGGTTGAACTGCCTGAGGTGCTGCTCACATGGACTGCCAGGTGGGAGCTGTCAGTAAAGAACAGGGTCTTTATGATAATTTAAAACATATCCAATTGATTTCCTTGTTTTACTCACATTCAAGTGCTAAAGTAGACAAACAACAGCCAATGTAAAAGATAAATAACAACAGATTAAGAAACCAAATTAAAAACATCCTGTGGTTGTATTTATATTCCTGAAACACTCATGGAAATATGATTCATAGTGCTCAGATACCATGGCATAAAACATTATCTGAAAGAGCAGGAATGTGTGTCAAAAATAATTAAATATCATTATACCACAGCGCTGTTGATTTCTCTATTCTGATTAGTCAGAAGGTGTTGATTAATTTTCTATAACAGCAGTTCTGACAATAGTGTTGGCTAAAAGCACCAATTAATATTATTGTGTTTGTTTCAATATTTTATTGTTCCTTTAGTAATAGAAAACTGATTTCCGTATTGTTGAGAGACAAGATCAAATTCCAACAATATATATATATATATATAATTTTTTATTTTTTTTATGTGAATCCTTGAAATGAAATCCTATTTTTCACTGCAAGATTCTGTCTCAATTGAATTTGGAATCATAATTTTTCTGTTACATATATAAAACAAATGTCTTTGGAATAAGATTAGGGAATAAGCACGATTAAAATATTTCCATGTTCACTTAAAATTTATGGCAGAAAATATTATTGAATATTATTTAGTGCAAGAAAGAGTACAATTACAGAAGGAGTACAATTTACAGAACAGTGTAAATAGAGTGAAAATATTTTATATCATGTTAATTTTTTTTTGTGCAAAGTGCAGCGTAATAAAGTGGAAGCTTTTCAGAATATATTGAACCAATTCTAGGCTGTGCAGAAATTGATTGGCTTAACTACTGCTGCCATCACAGCCTAGCCTCATTTATTCAAATGCTTTGGTCTTGCCCATTCCTGGCTAATTTTCAGACTCAGTCAACTGTGCTATAGGGCTGGGCAATATGACAATATATTGTAATATAAATATTGTGCCCAATTATGTCAGAATTCACTTTGAATTTAAAAAACAAATTTTAAAAAATAATTGTTTCAGTGTTAAATCGTTTACCTTTGTAGATATTCAATGAAAGCATGAGCAAAAACACACAGCTTTTTAATGTAACGTTACTGTTTTCTAGGCAGTTTGTTAGCACATCTGTACATCATAATGCATATCATGTGTCAAGGTATTGCGATATGATTTCTTTTGTCATCTTGCCAGCCCCACTTTACAATCTAATACACCCTTTACTGTATTAAAAATAAAATGAAATGATTTTCAATCTGCCTTCACATTAAAGATTCTGCGGGTGAAAATCCTTTGGTGGTGTGTTCTGTAATTACAGAATTTATGCCAGCACACATGCTTTGGAATAGTCTGGCAGGACACTGTGTCCCTTAGATGGGGTTTTGGCAGTCTCAAAATGTTTATGCTTCAGTCTTTTTCAGCAGTAAAATAATCATTATGTATTGTTTCACACCACTCCACAAAACTTGGCTGCCTTAAAATGGCACAGCGTTGTATCTGGTTATAGGGAACTGAAGGGTTCACCACACACCAGTCCTGACTGATAGTAAACACAGACAATGATGAAGCCAACGTCATGTGCATCCCATCAGCCTCCCCACCAGTCATCAGCATGACAAGCAGCTCTTCTGTCTGCAGAAGAAAGAAATTATTGTCCCTGTCATCCTCCTTCACTCAGCAGCACGAGGTCAGAGGTTGTCAGATAGAGATTTGCTTTTAATGAAAGGAAGAATCCAGGAGTGGCTTCGCAGTGCATTTGTTCTAGTTCCCTTCATAGCTTAGATGCATATCACAGGCTGTGCAACTGTAACCCCCCTGGGTTCATATTGGGAGAAGAGCTCTGGCAGTGAATTAATAAGACAATATTAGTATTCTGTCTGCTAAACCCAATCAGTCAAAGAACTAGACTTGTACTTTCAGAAACAGAAGAATGTATACTTGCTTGTGTCCTTCAGTGACCAGGCGCATTGCTTATCTAAGGCACACACCTGCAGGCACACATATACGGTTCTTTCTTTTTGCTCACTCACATTTAAAAGAGCATGCCCACCCACACTCTCTTAATATTGCTCAGTTACATTTGGCAAATGAACCCAAACACATGCATTGAACTAAAAGCTTATGCTTTCCTGTAGTGTGCTTTATCTTTGTTCTGTATTGCAATTTCACCAAAGCAATAAATAAATATTCTACTGCAGAATAAAGACTGTCTATCTTGGTGGGATACTCAATCATGTGCAGTGACATGTTCCCTCTCTCTCTCTCTCCTGCTCATGGGTCATGCCACTTAAATTACAAACCCCTGTCATGTTTGCCAGGTTTTGGACCAGACAGTAGCCAATTCATCATGTCTTACTGTCTACTCCATCTACCACATGAAACCACACAGACACTCCATGTGCTGATTGACAATACCCAATATGAGCTGCGAATGTCCCCATTCAGTTACATAACACTACCACTCTAAATTCTTGTATTTTTCACTGTGCTCTCTGCCTAGTGAAAGGGCCTAGGGTCAGTACTGCACTTTCCTGATGCAGTCCGACTTTCAACTTTTAATCTGTAATGATGTCAGCAATTTGGTCCTCAAGGTCATTCATTGTTTTATACCCTACACAGATACACAGACAGTATGTCTGAGCATAAACAAGGTGTTCCTGCATCGGATTCTAGTATGGCTCTTGATCCGCACACATTTCTCTTTTGCCCAACAGAAGAGATCAAGGAATGCAATAAGGAGAGGAGTGGAGAGAGGGAAGAAAAGTGCTCACTGGACTGAAAAGCAATGGTGCATGGGAGAGTAGTGGACATTTGTTTAGGACACTGGCCAAGTGTTTCTGTGGATTGTAAATTAACTGCAACATGAGAAAACGAGTCTGTTACTGAGAGTAATGAGCTTTACCACACAAATTACCATAATTTAACAGGCAACTGTTGCCTGCATGGTAATTATCTCAGTGTATAGCTTGTGTTTTGCAGTAAAGTCTGGCACTGTTCCAGTTTCACTGTGGAATTGATGTGACTGAGTGTTATTGGTTTGCCTGCACCACAGCCAAAAGATGAAGGTAGTAGTTATCTCAGTTATTACTTGATTTGTTAGATGAACACAAATGAAGCAGTAAAGCACTACTATCTTTCTATATATTTGCTGACTGGTAAATTAATTGATCATTGTTACCTTAAAATAACAGACATGCCCTGGTACATTTATCAAAAATTACTTTACTGACTATGGAATTCTGTCTGCAACCGATTAGTTACCAGCATTGTAATGAGACAGAATAGTATATTTTTCACATAATTTTTCATTACCTTAAAGGACTATCCTCTGATTCTGAGGCATTCTCTAGTCATTTTTGTGTTTTTAAAATGAAACCCAGTGTTTTAAATACCTAAGAAGTGAGACAATGGTATGCATCATACAAGTGGTTTGAGTTGCATCCTGTCCTGGAACTGTTTCTCTTTGAGGGAGGGAGAGAGAGAGAGAGAGAATCATTTACATTTAAGGCATTAACAGATGCCTTTATCCAGAGCGACTTACAGTGGTGTGAAAAAGTGTTTGCCCCTTCCTCATTTCCTGTTCCTTTGCATGTTTGTCACACTTAAGTGTTTCGGAACATCAAACCAATTTAAACAATAGTCAAGGACAACACAAGTAAACACAAAATGCAATTTGTAAATGAAGGTGTTTATTATTAAAGGTGAAAAAAAATCCAAACCATCATGGCCCTGTGTGAAAAAGTGATTGCCCCCTTGTTATAACATACTATAACTGTGGTTGTCCACACCTGAGTTCAATTTCTCTAGCCACACCCAGGCCTGATTATT